>ML782601.1:483396-499015 GCA_009831015.1 Picea engelmannii | reverse complement strand
AATAATTGGCTAGTATAGTTATTTTTACAGACTAGGGGAAACAGGGTTTTACAATTCCCTCCCCCTTAAAGGAACACCGTCCTCGATGTTCTATCTGTCAACTTGACATGTATGTATAGATGTAAACAAAATCAAATAAGCCCATTTCATGGCATCCTCCACTTCCCATGTAGCCTCATCTGGGCCAAAATGTTTCCACTGCACCTTGACCTATGCAATGGTTCGGTTTCAGAGTGGGGTTTCCTTTCTATCCAATATGAATTGAGGTTTTGGTAGAAACTCTCCCTTCGGTTCCACCTGGATCACAAACCAATCAATTATATGATTAGCATCATGTACATATTTATTTAATAATGAAACATGGAAAACATTATGTTCTTTTACTGTGGGAGGAAGTGCTAGCCTATAGGCTACAGGTCCCATTCTATATAGAACCTCAAAGGGTCCACAATACCGAGGTGCTAACTTAGCACAAGCTCCCATTTTTAGGGAACTTTTCCTGGGCCTAACTTTGATATATACATGATCTCCCGCTTTGAACTCTCTTAGAGTTCTCTTTTGGTCGACATAACTTTTCTTTTGGTTCTGAGTGACCTTCAAGTTTTGTTTTATCTGAGTTACTTGCTGTTCCATTTATTTCAACATGTTGGGTCCAAAAGAAATCCAATTTATAGGATTACTCCAACTGACAGGAGTGTTGCACGGTCTACCATAGAGGACTTCAAAGGGACTCATCTTTAAGGATGCTTGGTAGCCGTTGTTGTAGGCGAATTCTACCAGTGGCAGGTAGTCTTCCCACTTCTTGGGTTGGTGCATTACATGCATTCTTAGCATGTCTTCAAGTATTTGGTTCACTCTTTCTATTTATCCGTCGGTTTGAGGGTGATAGGCGGTGCTAAACAATAATTTGGTTTCTAATCCAGCCATCAGTGATTTCCAAAAGTTAGAAGTAAATTTCGTGTCTCTGTCAGACATGATCTCTTTCGGCATACCCTGCAGCCTGAATATCTCCTGCATGAATACCTGGGAGATATCAATTTCTTTGCAAGTGGATTTGATAGGGATGAAATGGGCAGACTTTCTCAATTTATCCACCACTACCATGATGGCGTCATTCTGTTTGGTCGAGGTCGGTAATCGGGTGATGAAATCCATGGAGATGGTTTCCCATTTCCATTTTGGGATCGGTAGAGGTTGTAATGATCCCACTGGGTGTCGTTGTTCTTCTTTTACTTGTTGGCATTCTATACATTTGGCTAGGTACTCGGTTATGTCTTTCTTCAATCCAGGCCAATAGAATTGTCTCCTAGTGGCTGTGATCATTTTCTGGTATCCTGGATGACCAGAATAGGGTCTTTTATGTAGTTCATCCAGTATGAACCTCTTCAAGTCATCACAATCTGGAATGTACAATATTCTTCGGTAAGTGAGCAGAACTTCTTCCATCATCTGGTAGTCTCCATACTTTATCCCTGTGGGTTCTTGCTGTAGGTATGAGGTCATGGTCTGGAAGAATGTGTCTGTCTCTTGTGCATTCCTGATTCTTTCTTTGACATTCCTCTAACAGGTGCTCACCACGGCCAGGTGAATTTTTTTCATGCTTCTGCTAAGGGCATCCGCCACCCTATTTTCTTTTCCTTTAATATGTTTGATTTCAAAATCAAACTTGCTAAGGAGGGCCATCCACCTAGCTTTTCTAGCATTGAGCTTGGTTGATCAAACATATATCGCAATCCACAGTGATCTGTCATAAGTACAAATTTTATTCCCAGGAGGTAATGCCTCCACATATTCAAGGCATGCACTATAGAAGCTAGTTGTAGATCATGGGTCACATGGTTGACTTCGTGCTCATTCAATTTTCGGGATTCATAGCCGAACACACTTCCTCCCTGCATAAGGACTCCTTCGAGCCCTTCCTTACAGGCATCTGTGCACATGAGGAAGTCAGCTTTGGTATCGATGATCTTCAACATGGGTGCATGGGTCAGTAGATGTTTCAGGGTTTGAAATCTTTCTTCACATTTCTGTGTCCACATGAATTTTGTCCCGTTCTTCTTGAGGGCAGTGATTCGACCACCAATCTTCGAGAATCCTTTTATAAATCTCCTATAGTAACCTGCTAATCCCATAAAGGACCTAATATCCGCAACATCCTTTGGGGTAGGCCATTCCATGATAGACCTGATCTTGTCAGGGTCTACTATTATCCCTTCTTCAGATAGGACGTGGCCTAAGTAATGTATTTTATTCTGGAAGAAGTCACATTTGCTGAATTTGGCATAGAGATGATTTTCTCTTAGCACTTGCAGCACAACCCTAAGATGCTCTTCATTCTCTTCTCTATTCTTGGAGTAAATTAATATATCATCAATAAAAGCCAACAGAAATTTGTCTAGGAATTTACTGAGTACATTGTTAATCAAGCACATGGAAGTGGCAGGGGTATTGGTTAACCCAAATGGCACTACCATGAAGTCATAGTGACCATACCGTGTCCGGAAGACAGTTTTATGGATATCTTTACCCTTGATTCAGACTTGATGGTATCTCGATCTCAAGTCAATCTTTGAGAAAATAGACGCACCCCCCAATTGGTCGAATAGGTCATCGATCCTGGGCAAGGGGTACTTGTTCTTTATGGTTACCTTATTGAGTTGTCTATAATCTATACACAGTCTAAGGGTACCATCCTTCTTTTTCACAAATAGGACTGGTGCTCCCCATGGAGACACACTGGGTCGAATATAACCTTTATCCATCATTTCTTTTAATTGCAATTTGAGTTCAACTAACTCGGGTGTTCTCATCTGGTAGGGTGTCCTAGACACCGACACTACTCCCGGTGCAAGTTCTATCGAGAATTCTATGTCCCTTCTTGGAGGTAGACCCAATACCTCTTCTGGAAACACATCTCTATATTATCTCAGGATAGGGTGATCTTCAGGGCTTGGTTTGTCACCTTCGATTGTTTTCAACACCTGTATTTCATATAGGGTACATCCCTTTCGACAGTACTTTCTCATTTGCAGAGCTGATATTTGTCTCACCGAGACAAGTTTTCAGATCCCTTGAAGGGTTATCCTCTTCCCTTCCTTACTTACACATTCTAAGGTCTTATGGTAACATTCCAATCTGGATTTATGGGAAGCTAGCCAATCCATACCAATCAACAGATCATACGATCCCAGGGGTAATATGTTAAGGGTTGCTTGGGTGGGGGATTTACCCAACATCAATTAGTAGGCTGGTATAACCTTTGCTACCCTTCTTCTGGTGCCAGTGGCTAACTGTACCAACCATGGCTTGGTATGTTTTTGTGGCTGTAGTTTACACTTATCAACAACTTTAGGGGATATATAACTCAAATTTGAACCAGGGTCAATCAAAACAGACACTAGATGGTTGGAAATCATACCTTCTATTTCCACCACTGAAGCTTGGTGGTCAACTTGGTTATTATCCAAGGCTGTGTAAATTTGTGGCTCACTCTTAGCCACATCATTGATGGTAGTAGCTTCTTGGATGTTATAAATCCTCTGACTATTCTGTTGTCGGTGTGGATAGTCTCTCAATAGATGTTATTCTCCGCAACCCCTACATTTCAAAGGTTCTCTCTTTGGGTTATCAGTCTTCATTGATATG
Organism: Picea engelmannii; assembly: GCA_009831015.1. Taxonomy (NCBI): domain Eukaryota; kingdom Viridiplantae; phylum Streptophyta; class Pinopsida; order Pinales; family Pinaceae; genus Picea; species Picea engelmannii. The sequence goes on along the minus strand of ML782601.1, from coordinate 495,370 downwards.
GGTCCAGAAGTTTTATTTCCGCTCAAGGAGGGAAAATTCTGTTGGTGCATACTCTGGGCTGGGAAGCTCATTCTTGGGTTCTTCTTATAGTTCTTAAATCCTGGGGATTTAATTCCCCTTTTCTGAAATATTGAACTATTCTTCTGTTTCCATCCTTTGCGAGGTTCTGCTTGATTCCCAAACTGTTCATGACAATAGGTCACCTTTCGAATAGTGCCTTCTAGAGTCTTTGGCTCATCAAATTCAATTTTGTTCTGATAGTCCTGAGGTAGTCCACTGATGAAGTGTTGCACCTTTGCCTTTTCCGCCTTGATATAGAGTACATACCTCAACAAATCAAGGAATTTGTTGACATATTCTTCTATAGTGAGTTGTCCCAGTCTAAGTTCATAAAACTCTTTAGTCTTTTTGTCGAAATATTTTTCTGACAGATACTTCTTCCGGAAGTATTTCTCAAACTATTCCCAAGACAGGTCCTCTTCACGAACCCCTTTCACATTCTTAAGGTCTTCCCACCAAATGGAAGCATTTCCGTTCAAGTTGAAGGTGGCCACTTGGGCCTTCATATTTTCTGAAAAGTCATGGACTCTGAAATACTTCTTCATTCCAAGTAGCCAGGCCTCTGCTTCCTCTGCCTTCTTTATTTCACCATCGAAGGAGGGTGGTTTGGCTTTTCTGAATTCTTCAAACTTATGACCGTTGGAACGCTTTTGCTTCTTCTATTTCTTTCATGAATAGGAACTGGTTCTGATGCTAGAAGAGCTCTCCGAATCACTAGCTTCCTTCTCAGAGGATTCATCCGATGCTTGTCCTTTACCTCTGGGGTGGACCTTTTTTGAGGTTTCCGGTTCATGCTACATTTGTCTTTGTAGATCGGATAAACTCTGTAGTAAAACTACGTTAATTTTTGTTTTCTTTTCTTATTCTTTCATCATCCTTTCATTGTCAGCTTTGCAGCTTTATAATTCGACCATGAGACTCCTCACAGTCTCGGCTAGATCTGGAGGGGTCCCTACTGCCCTCCTTTCGTCAGAATCTTTGTCTCTATTGTGGGAGCCCTCTCCCACTTCATGGTGAGTCACCATACTATACATTGATAATTTCTTGCGGTTAATATTTCGCTTGTGTGCAAGAGGAAAAATGCTGGTTGTTAGTCAATATTTATATTTATTTATAGCCAGTACATAATTCATATTTTCACCTCTACACACACACAATAGGGGTTTTTAATTCTTAACTTCGTCTTTTGATTAGGAAGGTTAAGACAGGGGGTTACTATTTTTAGGAGTGTTTCGAACGGAGCTTTTGTGCAACCCATTCATGAGCCCAAGCAGGCCAAGTTTTGTAACCATGCTCTGATACCAATTTGTCACACACCCGTTGTGGCATAATAATGTTTTTGCCTTTTCTCGCAGACCCCACCTCTGCCTCGATAGAGTCTCTGCACAACCTCCTGGTCTTGAGGATCGTTCAGTTTCTTTTATGAGCCCAAGCAGCTCCTTTTGATTCCTAGCTAGAATCTCCTTCCAATCGATCCACAGGTCCTTTCATAATCTCCCCTATGTGAACAACACTAGGCGCGAGCTCCACCCTCTCTGAGCGACCACAGTGCTATGACAAAGGCTTATTCCCAAAGGCGATTGTCGCAACTCACAATCTCGCGAGTTCATGAGTCGAAACTCCTGACTCTTTCTTCCCAAATTCACGATACCCGAAATCACGAAATGGGTATAGCTCCCTTCTGTCAGCGCCCTCTACACATGACCAATGACATGCTAAGCGCTAGCTCCCATCACAACTTCATGACTTCACAAGTTGAAGGGTTGAGCTCTCATTCTCTTATCCCACGAATCCACGAGATGCGAGAAGTCAACAGAGTGTTGACTCCTTTTCCCCTACGGCACATGTCTGCCTGTCAATCACGCGAGCCCCACCTTGTGGTTCTGCCATGTGTCCACGCTCATGCCTTGGCTCTCGACACTTCGTGACTTCTGCAGTTGAGACGAGGTCCTTTCAACCTCTGAATCTCTGAATGCGTGATACACGCGATGAGGCTCTGATCCAACGGTCCCCCCTTGACCTAGATCCAATGACTATCCTTGCTCCTCGTGATTTCATGGCTTCTGACCCCCAGTGACATATATCCTCTGTCAATTCAAATCCCCGGTATCCAAAATACCAATGGACTCTCGATATCCGCCACGTGTCCTCCATGGATGGATGGTCCATAATATTTTAGGACAGAAGTTAACGGAGTGTTGACTCCTTTCCCCCTGCAGCACGTGTCCTCCTGTCAATCACGTGGGCCCCAACTTGTGGTTTTTCCACGTGTCCACACTCATGCCTCAGCTCTCAGCACTTCAGGACTTCTGCAGTCGAGACGAGGTCCTTTCAACCTCCGAACCTCCGAATGTGCGATTTGCGCGATGAGGCTCTGATCCAATGGTTCCCCCTTGACCTGGATCCAACGACTATCCTTGCTCCTCACGATTTTGTGACTTGCAACCCCCAGTGATACAGATCCTCTATCAATTCGAATCCCTGGTATCCAAAATACCAATATCAACTCCTCTTTCGGGACTTTCGCCTTTGTTCACGAGGGCTTAACCCTCATGCATTTCCTGACAGATCCAACAACTGTCGGGTTTTTCTAACTAAGATCTGATGGTTCAGATCTGTCCCACGCTGTGCACTCTCCCGCTGCTCCCTGGACGTGGAAAAACCAACGGTCCAAATACTCCCATGGACCTTGGGGATCTACGATCTCGATTTCTTCGCCACTCATGAAGATAAAGGAAAAAGGGTTAAGGGATTTAATGCCCTCGTTTATTCCTCCAATCTAACGGTCGTGAATGGCCACAGATATTCCGACAGGATCTCATCCATCGATCGATACTTATCCCTACGCTACCATTTCAAGATTTCAATAGGATCATTCTTCCTCGTACAAGGTTACTAAGACTTGTGCCTTCAAATCCTTTTCCAGGTTCTTGGTGAGCTTTCCAAAAAGGGTGTCTCTATGGGGAGATCTATCCAGGGTATTACCTGAGACGGATAAGGGTATAGATTTCCCGAGAACAGACTTGAAGTCTGAATTAATTCAATATGCATATATATATATATACAAATCTATCTATAAACATAAGCCATACATGGTCCTATACAAATCTATCTATAGACATAAGCCATTTCTGATCAAAACACCACACACATAGTCTTATACTCAAACCATTCATAAACTACACAGACTATGAGCATACATGTCAGCATATAAGTTTCAAGATGCCAGATGATCATAAATGCCATGATATACATTTCAAGATGCAAGATGTAAAACACTTATCAGAAATAACACCAGATGTGATTGCAATTGCTGAGAGGGGTGATCGTTTCCACCCAACCGTAGGCTCAACGACTCCCAACAGGTTTACCACTAGCCACCCCCGAGCTGAGACCACGATGCTGCGAGACTACGTCTTTGTTTGCTAGTGACTGAGAACGAAGGTTATTGTCCTTCTTCTCTGTTATCACTCACTCTGTATTTTTCCAGAGTTCTCCTCTTCCCCCCCACATCTCCCTTGATCACCCACTCTTCCTACCTTTTCTCCTTCTGGCGAGGTTGCGTGTGGCATGATTTTCCTTGCGGTGGTTAGGTTTGAGGACTCCACGGATGGGCGATTCACCCCCATCCCTCCTTACTCATGAGGATCCCTTTACCTACCAACCTGGCGAGTCATTTAATTCGGGGCCAGCGAGATGCTCTTGGTTCTCTGGGTCAGTGAAGTCCAAATAAGGTATTGGTTTCGGTGGAAGTTAACGCCACCATTATAGGTGCCTCCCATCGCCATTCTTCAGCCATCGTGGTCTCTTTTTCAGCACACCCCCCTCTCAGTAGTCCTTCATTGAATATATATATATATATATATATATTCATAATATTATTTACATTCATCGACATTTTTCACAAGGTCCATTCACATCACACATTCACATTTCTGAGTTTGCCACAATACTTGGCCAATATAGTTATTTTTATAGACTGGGGGAAACAGGGTGTTACACTGATCATTGGACTGCCCCATCATGCCCTCTTCTGTTTTACGTGTTTTTCACTCAAAATTTCTGAGACATACAATTTGACCATCGGGCCTTCTCTTCTCCCGAGTATCCCTTGTAACCCTATTTTGAAGCCTGTCTAACCGCTTTTCATACTTGGCTATTCCTTAATTTCTCTTCCCCGTCCCCACCACCATCACACTTGTTTATAATAAAAAATTGTTTATAAAAACATTATATATATATATATATATATATATATTATAAATACATACAATTTGACCGTCGGGCCCTCACCTCTACTGAGTATCCCTTGTAACCCTATTTTGAAGCCCATCCGATCTCTTTTCATACTTGTCCATTCCTTATATATATATACAATTTTACCACCGGGCCGTCAACTCTCCTGAGTATCCCTTGTAACCCTATTGTGAAGCCCATCCGACTGCTTTTCATACTTGGCCATTCCTCAATTTCTCTTCCTTGTTCCCGCCACCTTCGCACTTGTTTATAATAAAAATTTGTTTACCAAAACATATATATAGATATATATATATATATAACAATCTTATTTCTAAATATGCAATTAGTAAGCTTTAATGCTAACAACTCATCATGCAGGAACCGTAAAGATTGTCATTAATGAGTGAAAGGCTCGAGGAGATCTCCCATTAATACGCATCAAACCAAGATATGCGGAGGGTTATATTATCCCTTCCGAGTGTTCATTTCAAACATCATGGAATGTATTTCGCAGGTCATCGAGTTGGCGGGTGTTGATATTATGGTAGCCGTGGGAGGTATTTACCTCCATGTGTAAACCTAACGAGAATAGAATATTCCATAAGCACTAAGAAACCCTAATTAGTTGGCTAATAACCCTAGAAGACAAGTCATCTCAAGAGGATAATTTGTATTAGGTTATTAGCCTCCAAGAGAAGAAGTCGACTAAAGGAAATATTATATACTAAGTAAATAGGCACCCAGTAAGAGAATTTAGCCCAGGACGTTTTCCAGTTTTAGTATAAATACAGGAGGTCAGTCTTCACTCTGGCAGGAATTCTCAGAACTGTAGTAGCACACTTGTGCGCACTGCAGTTGGGAAGTTTTGTGCGCAAGTTATGGAGAAGCTACTGCCGCCAATATATAGTTTTGGTCTTCTCTGGGTTTGGACTTTCTGATCATTTTCTGCTATTCTTTCTTGGTGCACTATCATTGGAAAGAGGTGCGCTACCTTATTTGGCTATCTAGCCTAGGGTTTGCTTCCGGAATGATTCTCTTTCAAGGTTAAGGTGCTTGGGGGTGGCTTCGGCCTATGGTTGAGTGACAATAATGATATTGTCTACGGTTAAACAAACACATCCATTATATTCTAATAGGTTATGGGCCCACACCTCCTCCATTCAGTATAACCACTGGAAGGGAGCATATCCATAAGGATACTAATATCATTGAAGAAATATCACTAGGATTTCTAGCAGGAGCAATTACTAAAGCACTACCACTAGGGTTACTAGCAGGTGCAGTTGTAAAAACCCTAATCCTCTCATTGAGGCACCTTAAGTGAAGGTATTGACCTAATTTATGGATAGACTAGTGCTCCCTAGCCTAGCGCACCTCCTAGTACTCTCAACAAGCTAAGATGTTAAGTTTGAGTTTTTGGTCAAATCTAGGGTTGACCAAGTCAAAGAAGCCATGCCTTAATCTATAAAATTAGAGAACAATTTAGAAGGGGATTCTAACTTCAGAGTGTGGAAGACAAGGATTGATCTCATCCTTGCCAAGAACAAAGTGTTGGATATCGTGAAAGGAAATATTGTGGAACCAGAGTTTGAAGAAGAAAAAGAGAAGGAACCGTAGAATGTTGCAGTTTTGGAGAAGTTCAAAGACAATTACATCAATGCCATGAGTATCATAGTGGATTCTATAAAATACCACTTGATACCCTACATCTCTCATCTTGATTCATCTAAGAATATGTACGATTCCCTAACAAACCTCTTCTCAGTTAGAAACATTGGACAAGTAATGGGTCTGAAGAATGAGCTCCATGACATGCAGCTGAATGATGATGACATCATAACATCATAATTTGTGAGGATATCTCAGTTAAGAGATAAACTACAAGCCATTGAAGATATCATTTCAGATAAGGAACTGGTAAATATAGTACTCAACGGTCTTCCCAAGACATGGGATGCATTTTTTGCAAGCATGAACACAAGGAAGGAGTATCCTACATTTGAAGAAATTTGGACTTGGTCTGCACAAGAAGAATCGAGGACCAGTGCAAAAATAGAAACCCCAAAAGAGGTACGATGATCAAGCCTTCACAACAAGTTTCAAGGATTTCAGGAACAAGAAGAAGTTTGGCTCCAGGAAGAAACCAAATCAAGAGAAATATATGCCAAGAATACAATGCTTCAATTGTTGAAAGTACGCTCACTACAAGAATATTTGTCCCGAGTTAAAGAAAAGGAAGGAAACACATGAAGCATCAGTTTCTGAAGAAAGGGAACCCTCAAAGAAATCCAAGCAGGACAAAACAAACGTCTTCTTCTAAGACAAGGTAACAATACTCTTCATAGTTCTTGTATATACCATATCTTCTGTACATATCTTGCATATCCATTTCTTAGAAGATAACATGTTCAAAGAGAAACTATACCTATGGAAGAACAACAAGATAAGGATTGCTATCAAAATTACTATAAGACAAGGATATCCACATGAAAGGATGAATTACATAGACAACCCCTGGTAACAATTCATGTGGAAGCTATTACGTAAGTAACAACTGCAAGATAAGATGAAATCAAAATCAATCTTGAAGAAACCCAGAAGAAGTAAAGACAGAAATAAGTCAGTGATCAAGAGGAAATTGGAAAAAGGTTTGTGACACTTTGAAGAAGGCAATAAGGATGGAAATGGAAGCGTGGACTCTATTAGATGGAGGGAGCCGATTATATATTCCAAAATAAGAACACACATTCATACATGAAGCAAGCATTAGGAGGGAGCTAATCCTATGATCCATTGAAGATGATGAAGTATATATCCATGGTAGCAACCATGAAAAGCAATATGTGTTCAGTTTGAATTTAGAAGAAGACTTATTCGAAAAGAATCCTTAAAGTATCCCTGGTTTTCCATCCAAATCCATCATCCTATGATGAAAGGAAGAAGTTGGAATCTTCAGATCATGGAATCTATAGAAAACTCCATGGACCCAAGAGCTAAAGAGAAACATGAGGAAGAACTTGAAGATTCCAAGAAAGAAAGAAAAGCCAGAACAACCAATCATTGTGTCGAGAATCACAAGATTACCAGCCTGATATGAACCCACTAAAATAAATCAAGTAAAGGAACTGAAAGTTGTGATGAAGAACAGTGTATGGAAGACTTACGAATGAAGGCATTGTGAGATCTAGAACTAGAGGTTCTCCCAGATGGAGGGAGAATACTATGATGATTTTTTGTTCCAGTAAACCAGGTATACCTCTACATGAGCCATTATATTGTCTGCAATATCCATGGTTTGGAGTTTACATCAGATGAATGAAAAGAATGTTCTCCATAATAATTGAACAAATATCATATGAAGAGCAACCTCAAGGCTTTGAGGTATACCAGAAAGAGAACCTTGTATGTAGATGAAAGAAGACAACTTGGTGGAGAACCTCCAATGCACAACAGAAGTGTGGTGAAAAGATTTCTATAACAGAGATATTGTATCAGAATGGTTACTCAGAATTCTAGGATGATGGATTTCTAATCCATGACAAACTCTCATGATGACAGAAGAAGTGCCACATGGATATGTTCCAGTTTGAGCCCTGCCACGATATTATGAGCTAGCAGAAAACAAAAGAGTTGAATTCAACTATGATATACTGTAATGATCAGAGCTATATGAAGCCTCCAGAAAACCAATGTTCCAGAAAGACCAAAGTATATTGAGATCAAGCATTACATTCTCCGTGATGAAGTCTAGAAAAGAGAAAGTGATTCTCCAATTTATATCTCCACAGATGAGCAAATAAGAAGATATTTTGGTAAATCCTCTATCCAAGAAGAAAGAGTTTTGCATACTCAAGCTGGAGCTCATGGAGATGACTTCCTTATTAAAAAAGGAAGAGATGACTCCCAGGTTGGGAGGGAGCACTGATGTGTTATTTATTTATGGATAGTCATTTTTCAAGTTCAAAAAATGGTCCAGGATGAGCAGTTCCTTTCCAGTTCAAAAAGTGGTTTGAGATTTCTGACGGATAGTCATTTTCTAGTTCGAAAAATGGTCCAGATCGAACGGTCATTTTCGTCATGAAAATCATTCGATGGATTGCTGATGTACCATAGACAACGATTCCCCTTGTGTTTAACATAGGGAATGGTATAAGTCAATCTCTCTTCTTGACGATCACTCTTAGTAGTGGTCAATAAGGCTGGTCCGCCTGGTCGGACAATCATTCTTTCGAAGCTCACAGTTGTGAGTAGTTTTGAAGAATGGTCCGTTTTGGAGGTTGGTGTAGGACAATCATTTCCTTAGGAAATGGTCCGGACAATCATTCACTAGGGCAGATTCATTCTCTCCAGGTTGCACTTTGTTTAGTGTTGAAGGAATAGCCCAGATAGGTGAATGGTCCAGGTTCAACAATCAGGCACATGCATTCCCTAGGGTAGACTCATTCTCTCTAGGTTGCACTTTTTTTAGTGCCGGAGGAATGAACCGGATAGGTGAATGGTCCAAGCTCAGAAATCGGGAAAGTTATTCTTCCTTGCTTGAGAAGAATAGTTGAGATAGCTCATCGTTAATGTTTTACCTTCTGAGGGAAGATGCTCTTCCATATATCACAGATGTGAGTGGAAGAATGGACCAGATGATTTAGTTTATATCATAACAATGTTTTTCTGTGCAGGTTGATGATATGATTGTTATGGAGTCTGTATGTCTCCGAAAAGTAGATGTATACTACTATGGTGGATGTGTTCCACTAATTGTGACTATATGTCACTAATCAAGTATCTGTGTGCTACTTGGTGTGGCAGTGTACCATTGGATTTTAGTTGTGTACTAATATGGATAGACACAGTTGTGTTCTATTAAATGACATTGTTCCTATTTCCTTGAACACTATTAGTATTTTGGAAATGATTATCAACTATATGGATGATCAATGGACGGAGTTTTCCTAGATGAAAAATGGTTCAAGACATTTATTCTTCTAGGAGATATGTCAGGATTAGAAGAATGGCTCTTGTGTCACTCTGTGGAGTGAGTGAATTATCCAACATCATGTTTTATTACTCATATGGAGTATGGTTTCAAGAGATGATGCAGCTAATGACATTGATAATGATGATGGTGCTCATGATCTAGTCATGAGATAGTCTATACAACTATGTTGATGCTACATTTTACTACTCATCCCCTTCCACCTAGAACAAAGTAATTTGGACCTTTGGAATTTCTCATGCAGGCTGTGTCCCTGAAGTTTTTGACTGTAAGGAGGTGGTCTCTTGGTGCGCCGAGAGATATATTTCAGACCAAATAATTATTCCACTGCAGGGCCACTCTCCTGTTTATTTGTCACCTCAGGTATTCCACAAGATGTTAAGATTGTCAGAGCTAACATTGGCCTTCAAAGGAGAAGACTGCAAGCAATTCCTAAAAAAACATGATAATGGGTTAGACTTCTTGCCCGAGTTCCTGGAAGACCTGACGACAGTTCCTGAATATATCAAAAGCTTGAAGGTTAGTTCATTTAGAAATCCATTGGTTGTTTTCAAGAATAACGGGACAAGAATCCACAACAAGTATTTCCCGCATGATTCTTTATATTTTGTATTTCAGAGTCAAGGAACAAGCCATTTTTTATTGGGGAAGCTAATTTCCATTGAAATATGTTCTCAATTGTGACGATTGAAAGAGGAGAATAAATTTTATATGTCATCCTACTTGGTTTTCGTGATAGCGCATTGTTGTCCATTTCCAAAACTGTCTGTGTCCAAGAAGGTAAACTATGAATTCGACCCAGTAATCTTCTGGTATCAGGCCTTGTGGAGGCACAAGGCTTCCCATTTTTTTATGAGGTTTTTAATGACTTTGTCTCTGTTTTCAAAGATTTATTGTTAGGAAATGATTCTCCCTGCATGTCTGACTAGGAAACCAAGTTTTTGGACAGGAAGGGTGCACTTGAACAAATGGATAATTACAGTGTGATAATGATTTTTGGCTCCAAGGAAAAGCCTTCTTTCCTTCCATGTCACACTACGGAAAAAATGTTTTTTACAGAAATAGTAAGGCAATACAACTACTGTTTGCATTTATTACATGAGAAGAGAAAAAAATAGTTCACCCCTCTTCCTTGGAAAGTCCCGGACTTCGTGTTTAGGAATGTCAACAAAATTGACGAATTCACAAGCCATTTCAACAACTTGAACCTAAGATATCTTGAAAGGCTAAGAGGGTTTGACCCTAATGGGATTTTTTTAGAACATTTACTAGCAGTTGGCTTCAACAATTATTTTATCTAGACGTTCCTGAACGAAGAAAGAGACAATGATGAAAAAAATCCAATTTCTGACGCTGGCGACCTAGAGACATTACAAAGTACCACTGAATTGTACACAAAATAGAGAAAAATCCTCGGTGAGAAGAGTGCACAATCTCAGGCTACCACTCCCAAGAGTATAACATCCTGGAGCATCGATCCAACAATCCACCCCAGTAAAAAAGCAACCCAAAATTCTTCAAATGGAGAAGGAGATAAGAACCCTCCTCGCGGTAAAATTGATAGTTCTCACAAGATTCCCCTGAAGCAGAAGAGAAAAAAAATTGTAGGGAAAGCGAAAGAGCCCGAAATTGAAAGTGAAGACACAGAACTTGAGAATGATATGGATAGCATATTATGCAATATTGATCAACCTGGGGACGTGATCCACCATAGTCCCCCAATGGAAATAGCTGAGATTGAAATTTTTTACAAAGATGAATCCTTCATATTCCAGAGTGATGTTTTTGAGAGTGAGTCTAAAAATTTAACTATTGAAAAGAGAGATGTAAGAAATAAGAAAGGGAAATCTTGTTCAGAGATTAACCTTGGGAACATGCAGTCGTCCCAAATCTCTCGACTTCACTGAGCAACCAAAGATTCTCTTGATGATTGCATTGGAGGCATTGAGGCCAAGAATTCCAGAATGAAGGACTGAGTCAAGGAATTGGAGTAATCTTTGATTCCTATGCTATTTCTTGTCAGTCCTTTAGCAATAACCATGCCTGCCACCCCTGCAACCAAGTTAAAAGGATCCTCCAGCCTCCTCACATCGTGTAGAGACTATGTGGAGAAGAATATCAAGAAAATAATGGAGCTGATTACTTAGGCCTGGGAAACACCACAAAGTATGGCTTCCCTTGGAATGAGGGCACATGATTTGCACGAACATTTGCAGGTGAATTTAAAAAATTAAGAAAGTTTCTATATAGACACGGTCATCCCTTTTGGCGTCCATATTAGTAACATGACAGATATGAGAAGAAGAAAAGAATATCTCTCCTCCCCAAACTGGATCACTCAATTAAATGCATGCTGGAAAGAGAAAGTGAAGAACATGCATCTCATTGTCCAATCATGTGAACAAGACATATCAAAGAAAGAAGAATTATTCAGAAAGCCAAGTGTACCAACGAGGTCCAAGACCCCAACTTAATCATCAACTCCTTGCCCTTAACCAAGCAAGCCTTCGATGAACAAATTGATGTTTTTTAGGGGTTGTCTTTGTTGGACACACCTACCACACTTAGAGGGGGGGTGAATGAGTGTGGGGCTCTTTTTCCCAAAACTTCCCTCTTGCACAAAAAATCATCAATTAGCATTCAACATTTATTCATTACCCATTGTTGTCATTTATAACCAATTAG
>ML782601.1:455053-476246 GCA_009831015.1 Picea engelmannii | reverse complement strand
TGATAAGACAATAATGATTCATCTATACATTTTTCCAACAATGCATCATATACCAATGGAACCACATCGATCCATATTCATCATGTATCAATGACAACTCATTGATCCATCTTCATCTATGCATTCTCATCAAGGACAATACACATTATATTACATCAATCATCAATCAATCAATCCTTTGACATCAATCAATCAATTCACATCAATCAATGAAATCAATCAATCAAACCATTGGTCCCCGAGGTGTAGGACAGTCGGTGACGGAGTGTGTTGTTAAGCCACTCCGTGATGTTAAAGTCACCGGTTCGAAACCTGCGGGGAAAAAAAATCTAACCATGTTAAGGGTTGGTGTGGCTCAGGCCGGGTGCGATCCCCGGGTGATTTTGACGGCTTAGATGCCCCTAAGTCGCGGTTTCTCAAGCCACAGGTTAATCGCAGGTCCTGCACAAATTAACAAACAAAAAAAAAATCAATCAAACCATTGGCATCAATGACAACATGATCCAATAGTCTTTAGAAAAGTTTTACAACGTCCTTGAATATGGTGAAGATGATGTGGACAACTGGCTATTGGACTAATCCATAGAAAATGAAGAAATTGATCAGGCTCTGCATAATCTTTCTATCGATCTAAGGGATTTAGAAAATTATCTTTTCAACATAAAAATATGAGATAATATCAACGTGGCCCCCATGAGAGGCTACATTGAAGAATGGATCCAAAGGGCAATCGACAAGATCACCGACGAAGAGCAACAGACAATTGGCACGATTCCAATAGTTGTCGACGAAAATAATAAAAAGGCATCAACAAGCAAATAACAAAGGGGGAGATATATACCATTAGTGTAAGTCTATACTGACCACATCCTTCTTTGTTTATCAATCTAGTTATTCCACCTCTTTAAATAGAAATGTCTAACCAAATACCGATACCTTCCAATTTCTTCTTTTCAGGTCTTGCTCTCTACCATCGCCCACTTCTTCTTTATACAATCCAATTTATTGTACATGTTTATTTTATAGTCCACGGGAGCCCTAATCCCAGTCTATATGAAAAACACATTTAAATTTACAAGAATATGTAATTAACAATATTATGTTTCGATATATTTCAAAGAAAACTGTTTTTATCTTCTTTTATTTTTATGTGCTCATAAATTTTTATATTCAACTATGCTGAATGTCAAGAGATTGTGTTTATTTAATTTGAATGTTTAATGTGTGTGATTCCTGGTCCTATTTTCCAGGAACCTTTATTTCAAAAAAAAAAAAAAAACCAGTTTCTATTGTTTTGTATTGCTTTAAGTCATTACGACAGATATTATCTAAGTACCACATTTGAACTATACAAGACACATGAAAAACTTATAGAGGAGTACCACATCTATAAGAACACAATAGGATTAAAAAAAAATTTGTTTCTTTTCCACCGCATATAAATTTATTTATCCTAACACATATAGAGACACACAAGCCAGATGATCAATTTAAAGAAGTGACTATGAAAATTGTACTTAACTCTAACTAGTTGGAAGTATACAGAAATCATTATGAATGAATTTCATAAATACATTGAAGAGATAAAACATGCAAGTTAGGAATGGAAATTCCGAACATGGTAAGTCAGACTAATGGTAAAAATAAAAGCAAGATGGATTATGCAAAACACAATATAATTAGAATGAAAATACTTTAAAAAACTAAATGGTTTCAATGCTAGAATTGCTCTAGGAGACATGTGTCATTTTCTCCATGGATACCACCTGTGCTTCATGTTGCTTGCCACGTGTCCACTGTAGTTTAAATTTTCCTTCGCTACTTATTCCCCCATCCCTGTGCATTTATTCCCATTCCAACTTGACAGGGACTACACTACCATGTAACACTTGTTTTTATAGGTTCCGGGCTCGAATCCTCGAAGATATCAACATTTTCATACTTTTTATCTCTTCTTGGGCACCGTATGGCAGAAGGGTTCAGTCCATGGCCACCCCCTTTGGAAGTGTTTCCATGTCTCACGGCCAAAAGGGAAACACAACCATGTGACCCATTTTGTGTCTGTGTGGAGAGAGGGCATAGCGAAGGTGTGCATGAGTCAAATCTATGCTTGCCTGGAGAGAGGGTTTAGATCTTAAAATTTTTGGTTTGTGCACTCAATACTCTCCATATAATTATTTTTTGTTTTATGTGCAATCAATACTAAGAAGTGTGCAATATGACATGCATTTGTTTAATATATTTCCTTACTTAAATCAACCATATTCTCATGTGTATATAGATAACTTCATTTCTTGTATTACCAGGGTTTGTTGCTTTGGGCACGAAAGAATGAGTACCACATTTCATCAAAGGTAATATATCAAATTTGATTTATTACTTAGTTTATGTATATTCATATTTATAAATAGTTTAATATATATTTATACCTTATATTTTTATTTAGTTTATTTATATAACTTAATTTATATAATTTATATAAATAATTTATATATATACTTGTAACAGGTCACATTGAAGGGACACATGGACCTAGGACCCAGAGAATTGAACTCGCGACCTCATGACAGAGGGCCAACCACTTGGAAGTGGAGGATCACCACTTGGCAAGGGGATCCAACTGTCTCCCACTGCCAAGTGAACCTAGGACCTAGAGAATTGAACCCGTGACCTCATGACATGGTCCAATTGGCTATTGGTTGCCACCCACCTATTCCAACTGACTCTTCTTGTCTATTTTTAGTTCAGAATGTTCTTCTGTACTTATTTTTAATTGTGGGTTCTACACTTCTGGGTTTATTTGAATTCCCACACATATTCTAGGTGGATATTGGTGGCCTCTCACCTAATCCAACTAGCTTATTTTGTATGTTTTTATGTCAACACATCTTGTTGTACTTCGATGGTCGTTTTGGAGGCCTAAACAATGTTTTTTTGTCTTGCCACAGCCAAAATGTAGACAGAGCTAGAGTTTGATGGAGAAATGTGTAGTTCTTTGAAATTCCTTTCCAACGGGCTATCACGCGCCTAAAATGGAGGCCATATGCAAAAGTTACGACCCCAAGAAGTTGAGGTACCAACTTACCATAAGGGCCCACATGACTTTTGATGTTTCACCTCCTAGGTTTAGGTGTTTGGATGTCTAGGGTTTTTGAATTCATGAGTAATATCAAAAAGGTCTCTAGAGCCTCATTGTAATTCATTCTTCTCAGACGAATGCGCGTAGCATCCACATATCTTCTCAGAGATAACTACCACCATTCGAGTAAGTGTTTCAGTTCTTCAGTTTTACAGTTTCATCCTATTTCATTATTCAATAGAAGATATTGTTCACTAGATATCCTTGTTATTATTCATATCTCTATGTTTATTGTATTTAGTCTATTAATCAATTCGTTCCACTCCTAAATCCGGATCAGTGGTATCAGAGCGGTCTACTCTTCATTTATTTTTATTTGTGCATGTCCCCGACAAGATCTGGGTAGAAGAAGTTGGGACTCGAAAAAATTGATCCATTGCAAGATCGGTAGCGCCAAGCCTGACCACAACCCATGGGGGACAAAAAGAAATATGATGGAGTAGGATATCCTATTAAAAGGTTGCTAGAGGAAGCCCTCGTGCGACAAATGAATGAAATGATGGACAACTTCACGCAGATCCTTTGATGACTTCCCACGGGAGAAGCATCTTCATCAAGTGGTCATGCAATCCCCTTCAAGGTACAGGTAAATTTTGATATTCCATTATTTGAAGCACTGATAGATGCAGATGTTGTAGATAAATGGTTGAATCTGCTTGAAGGGTATTTTTCGGTCCACAATTTTTCCAATAGGGAAAATATCACTTTTGCACTCCTCAAGGTCGTTCCCCATGTTAACGACTAGTGGGATACTTACTCTGAGAAAAGGGTCGTAGAGGAATCTCCAATGTTTATGGTGGACCCTAAATGGGATTCCTTTCAAGATTCCATTAAAGAAAAGTACTACCCTGTTGGAATCTACGAGGACAAGAACACCAAATGGACCACCCTACATCAAGAAAGGGAATAGACAGTACCATATTTCACCAATATTTTCCATACCTCACGCACCAAATTGGGTATCAAAGACTCTAAGATTCATCTGGTGCTCAAATACCGTGGTTTTTTGCACAAATACATTACAAAAAAAATAGATTTTCTGGAAATCACCTCATTGGGCATGACTTATAGATACGTTGTCAAGATCGAGAATAAATTTAAGCAGAAAAGGAGAGAGTTTGGATCTGCAAACCCCTCACAGTCGAAGAAGGGAAAAGGTGGCCCCAACCCACATAGAAAGGGACCAAATAAAGATTTTCTCCCTCAGGACAACTAGTCCAAGACGTAACACAAGAAGGGCAATGAGAAGATGAAGAAGGACACGGGAAAATGGTGTGAGTACCATAAAATCCCTTGGCACAACACCGAAGAATGTTTCTCCGAGAAGTCACTCATGGATGAACTGACAGATTCCTTTTCAAAGGCCGATTTTGATTCCGAATCAAATCCTGAAGGAGGGAAGCATATTATCGATGTTGAACCCAGTTCAACTGTCACTACCACCAAAGTACGACCAAGCGAACTAGAAGTTCCAAAGGAAGGGGAATGTTTCTTTCACTCGCAGATGTGGGTAAAGGGGGCTCCACTTCATTTCATTGTCTATAGAGGTATTCAGAAGAACTTGATTTCAGAAGAGATCATCAAGAAACTAAACCTACCAATGACACTACACCCACATCCCTACACCATCGACTGGCTATTCCAAGGAAGAGATCTTCATGTCATCCAACCGTTTCATCTTCCCTACAACATCAAGACTTTCAAAGATAGGTACCGTGTGATATTTCTCCCCTTGAATTTTGTGATGTTCTTTTAGGACAACGATATTTGTGGAAGTGTCATGCTGTGTATGAGTCTACACCCCACAATTTTATTATTACTTAGGTATAAAATTGTACAGGATACCATAGGTGGCATCGTCTACTGCTATTTCTTTAATCTCTGCTAAGCAATGTAGTAAGGTCATCTCACAGACCGAGAATTTCGTCTTCCTTTTTATCCATTCTCACAGTTAGCAGAAGGTCGCCGCCACATCTGTGGCCTCTACATAGAGACTCTCTTTGTAGCATAAGAAAGTGGATAGGATCATGGAAGAATACAAATACATCTTCTTCTCACCTACAGGGGTACCGACACCCTGCCAAGTCAAGCATCCAATTGATATGCCCCTTGACACACCTCTGCCTAATGGACCAGTCTATCATTGATCACTGATGGAAAATGACAAAATTAGGCGTCAGATCCAAGAGCTTCCTCAAAAGGGGAACATCAAACCAAATTCCTCCCCTTGTGGAAGCCCGATTGTACTGGTGCAGAAGAAGGATGGGACTTGGAGACTCTTCATTGATTACTGAGCCTTAAAGAAAATCACAGTCAAGAACTGGTACACCATTCCCAGGATTGATAACCTTCCTGACCAACTCAAGGGGGAAAAATTCTTCAACAATATTGACTTCAAGTATAGCTACCACCAGGTTCCCATCGAACCAATTGATGTATGTGATGTAGGAGCATCGCCAACATCAAGCGAGTGTGGGGCAATGCCAACGCATTTTTGCATGTGATAAAATTGTTTGAATTTTTTTGAAGTGGATGCACCAAACATGAATGCAACAATTAAGGAAGGGCATAATTCCATGTTGTAAATAGACCTTGAGCATCTCTCTCTCGTCTGTAGTAGGTGAAGGCATTTATGTTAGTTATTATAAGTAGGTAGAATTGAATTCCCAGACTAGACAGTTTTAGGAGAAAAGAGGGAAAAACGGATATAGACACCCTCACTTGTATCATTGTAACATTAGCAAGAAGCAACATTATGAGCATAGAGCATAGAGAAGAGAGCAGAGAGATGTAGTTGAAAGTGCCCATGTACAGAGAATTGAATCAATAGAAAGAGTTTCAATTCAAATTCATGGTGTCGTATTTGTTCTCTGTGTATGCATTGTGAATGTTATGCTCATGGATGTTTACTTTCTATTATACATTTTCTTTATATGTTGTGTATATGATTTCATGTTTTGTGTTTGAAGTCTGAGGAAGAGAAGAGAATGAGTTTCAATTGTTTCTCTGTCTGAGCAAGAGGTTTCCTGCAAGGAGTGCAGTGAAATTGTCCGCAAGGTGTGCGTTGACAGAAGTTAGAGTTCGTCTCTGCAAGCTCAGTAGAGATAACACTGTTCTCATTCTCACAGAAGTGCAAGTCAAGAACAGGAGCCGTGCAGGGTGTGTGCAAGGCCAATTAGATCCTCAAGGTTTTCAACCTGAGGGACAGAGTGAAGGACTGCTGCTGCAAAGTGAATGCGCAGAGTCTGAAATTTCAAATACTTGAAAGTATTCAAGAATTGTTGCAAGGAGTGTGTGCAGGAGTCATGTTGAAGACTCGGGTCATAGAGAAAGCTAAAAGGAATTTGTGTCTTAAACGTTGGAAGGAGATGCAACAACTTTGGTTTGCTGGCGGGCAAGTTTTCGTGAAGATACCAAGTTCATTTAACCAAAATTGTCATGGAGGAATTTGACGGTCATAATCCTCTGTGGAGGATTCACGAAGTCCTAGAAGCTGTTAGATCTCGCAGAGGAGTAGGGGAGTTACAACAACATTCATCTGGTACAATATTGGGAAAATCAGACTGTAGGATCCGAACCAACAAAGGTTGTTGGATCACTCGCGAAATCGCATCTCGGGGTTTCGGGAGGTGAAGGGCCAAAACCTTTGTAACAAGACTTGTGAAATTGTGAAAAGTGATTTCTCGAAATAACGAAGGAATCTGATCCATTCACGAGAATAAGGACACGTGTCGTGAGATCACCCGTATCGAGGACTCAGACATCAGAGGTCAGAAAGGAAGTTCATTCAACTTCACGAGTGGTGAAGCTGTGAAGTGATCAGGATCGTCCATCTGAAAGTGGACAAGTGGCATACTCACCGAGGGGTCAGAGTCTCATTGACCATTTTGGGGTTTCGTGAGTTGGAGAGTTAGGAGTACAACATCAGGAATCGCAAAGTCGCGAGAAGCGAAGTTGTGAAGTAATCTAAGCCGTCCACCGGAGGAGGACAGGTGGCAGAGATCAGAGGATCTCGCAAACTCAGGGTTTCGCTGGGTGAAAACCAAAAAATTTGGTGCTCGAAGTTGCGAGACGAGAAGCCGCGAAGTGCCGAGGTTTCACCTAAGAGACACATGGAAGAACCGCAAGGTGGGCCCAGGAAGTGGATCGACGGACACATGTCACACATCTGGAGGAGTCAACACTCTGTTGACCTCTCGCATCTCGGGGACTCGGGAGATAAGGGAATGGAAGATTGAGCCTTCAACTCGCGAAGTCATGAATAGTGAGAACGAGAGGAGAAAATTCAAATATCACCTCTCGGGGGTTCGGGAAAGAAAGGTGCCAGGGTTGGACCTTTGAACTTGCGAAGGTGTGAAAGGAGAGAGGTGCTATCACTTAGCCTAGCCAGTGGTTGCACGAGGGAAGGTGCTGACGAAAAAGGAGCCATAATCATTTCGCGATCTCGGGTATCGCGGATTTGAGAAGGAAGAGCTAGGAGTCATGACTTGTGAACTCACGAGGTCCTGAGTTGCCTAAAAGAACCTGTGGGTCGATTTGAAAGGGGATTCCAGTAGAGAATCAAAAGAGCTGATCCGGCTCAAGGGCGTATAAAAATATCCTGTGAGTGGACCTCGACCCGAGGGCTGATAGGGTCTGCGTCCTTTGGTATCAGTGCACATAAAGGTTTCTTTGCTTTCTGTAGTAGGGAAAAGAGAGATTCACCATGCCACCAAGAAGAAGGGACAGGAAAACACCCGATCCACCAGAGGAGAGGGAAATACCGAGAACAAGGGGTAGGCAGATGCCTGATCCAGCCATAGAAAGAGAAATGCGTGACTTACGCGCCCGACTCGAGGATATAGAGATAGCACAGAGGTGTACAACTGGTTCTGGGGATCTTAGTGATCCTGAAAGTGAAGATGAAGCTAGACATGAAGGAGAAGAAGTCACAATAGAAGATGCAGCAAATGAACACTTTCTTAGAGCTGTTGCAAGAATGGGTGCAAGAGCCAAAATGGATATTCCAGTTTATGAGGGAAACTTGGATGCCGAAGAGATTCTAGACTAGATTAGAGCTCTGGACACATATTTTGACTATGAAGATGTCGAGGAGGACAAAAAGGTCAAACATGTTGTCACAAGATTGAAAGGACATGCATCATTGTGGTGGGATGAGCTACAAGATGATAGACGATGCAAGGGCAAGAAAAAGATCAAGAGTTGGGATAGGATGATAGCGAAGATGAAGGTGAAATTTATTCCTAGAGATTACCAGATTACTCTGTTTCGAAGAATGCAAAATTTCAGACAGAAGCTGATGACAGTGAAAGAGTACATTGAAGAATTCTATAGGATGAACATCAGGGCAGGTCATCGTGAAAGTGATGATGAAAAAGTTTCTAGATACATGAATGGTCTGAGATACGACATTCAGGATGAGATGAGCATGATGACCATCCGAATGGTGGAAGATGCTTATCAGATGGATCTAAAAGATGAAGAGAAGCTGAGTCGAAAGCAGGGTCAAAGAGGCTGAGGTAGAAGTCAGCCCAAAGGCAAATCAGTTGCCCAGGATAGAAATCAGAAACCCAAGGAAGACTGGAAGAAACTTCAGACTCAAACTGAGAGAGGTGGAAGTTCACAGAGAGGGCAGCATACCGAACAGAAAGGTCAGTATGCTGACACAAATATTTTTCCTCGTACCAAAGGTAGAGGAAGAGGAAGAGGTGGAGAAGTGAAATGCTTCACATGTGGAAAGAATGGACACAAGTCTTATGAGTGTCCAGATAAAAAGAAATAAGGTGGTGAAAATCACATCGCCGAAGTACAGAGGCAGAATGTTGAGGCAGAATATGCTGAAGGCGGAAGATCGCTGATGATGCAAAAGGTTCTCTTAACGCTAGAGAAGGAGGTGGAGAATCCAGCGCAAAGGAACCGTCTTTTTCAGACTGCTTGCAAGACGAAGGACAGGGTATGTAAAGTCATTGTGGATAGTGGCAGCACGGATAATCTCGTTTCTACAAAGATGGTAGAAAAGTTGGAGCTAGAGACTATTGAACATCCAAGCCCATATAGAGTTTCATGGCTACAAAAAGGACATCAGGTAAATGTCACTAAACAATGTTTAGTTGAATTTAAAATAGGAGGGTATAAAGATGAAATACTCTGTGATGTCATTCCCATAGATGTTTGTCATCTATTGCTGGGTAGACCGTGGAAATATGACAGGAATGTGACTCATGATGGGAGGAAGAACACATACACCCTAGAGAAAAATGGGAGAACTCACATGTTACTTCCAATCAAGGACAAGGAGGTGAAACCTAAAGTAAGCAACACTGTACTTATCATGAGTGGGAAGGAACTTCTTACAGAGGTTAAGAAGAAGGAGGAACTGCAATTCATTGTGGTCAGGAAGCCAATTTTTTTTTTAACCAGTACAAGGGTAGATGATTTACGAGAAGAAGTTCAGGAGTTGTTAGAAGAGTTTGCTGACATAGTAGTGGACAAACTACCTCATTCGTTGCCACCAATCAGAAGTGTGAGTCATCATATTGATCTCATACCTGGAGCCAGTTTACCAAACAAGGAAGCGTACAGATTGACGCCACAGGAGAATGAAGAATTCAAAAGACAAGTCCAGGATTTAATGGACAAGGGGTTGGTTAGAGAAAGCTTGAGTCCATGTGTTGTTCCGACAATACTTAGTCCAAAGAAAGACGGAGGCTAGAGGATTTGTACTGAATCGAGAGTGATCAACAAGATAACCATCAGGTACAGATTTCCATTGCCAAGGATGGATGATTTGATGGATTGCTTAAGTGGGGATAAATTTTTTTCAAAGATTGATTTGAAAAGTGGATATCACCAAATTCGTATGAGGGAAGGTGATGAATGGAAGACAACCTTCAAGACTAACAAAGGGTTGTATGAATGGCTTGTTATGCTGTTTGGCTTAACAAATGCGCCAAGTACTTTCCTGAGGTTGATGAATGAAGTCCTGAAGGATTTCATCGGAAAATTTGTCATTGTGTATCTTGATGACATACTGATTTTCAGTAAAATAGAGGTAGAGTATTTGGAACATTTGGCTACAGTGATGAAGAGATTATAGCAAGAGAAGCTGCTAATAAACATGAAGAAGTCCTCATTCATGAAGACAGAGCTCATTTATTTGTTTTATTTTATTTTTGCAGATAAGTTGAGGATGGATCCAGATAAGGTGGAGGTGATTAAGAATTGGCCATCACCGAAGAATATCTTTGAGGTTCAAAGTTTTCATGGATTGGCTAGTTTCTACGAGAAATTCATCAGGAATTTCAGTGGAATTAGTGCACCGATGATGGACACATTGAAGAAGAGACACAAGTCTTTTCACTGGACAAAAGAGGCTTAGAAAAGCTTCAATTTGTTGAAGAAGAAAATCATAGAACAACCAATTCTGGTGTTGCCGGATTTCAAAAAGACATTTCAGGTAAGATGTGATGCAAGTGGATTTGCAATAGGGGTAGTCTTGAGTCAAGAAGACAGGCCGATAGGATACTTCAACGAGAAGATGAATGAAGCAAAAATGAAATACTCTACATATGACAAGGATTTCTATGCTATTATCCAGGCATTGAAGAAATGGAGGCATTACTTGATCCCTAAGGAGTTTGTCTTATACAGTGAAAATCATGCATTGCAATTCATGACTCAACGGGAGAAGTTGAATCAAATACATGTTAAATGGGTTGA
This sequence comes from Picea engelmannii, assembly GCA_009831015.1. NCBI lineage: Eukaryota > Viridiplantae > Streptophyta > Pinopsida > Pinales > Pinaceae > Picea > Picea engelmannii. Next base: position 465,388 of record ML782601.1, on the reverse strand, counting down.
ATACATGTAGAACTTTAATTTTGTAATCAAGCATATTTCTGGTACTACTAAAAAAGTTGTTGATGCTTTGAGCAGGAAATGTTTGCTGTTGCAGGAGTTCAGAGTCAAAACACTGGGTTTTGATGATCTCAGGGACTTGTACAGAGATGATCCAGATTTTAAAGAGGCGTATGAAGCAGCTGAGAATCCAATTCTCAGGGACAGAAGCCAATGGATAGAATACATGATCCAGGATGGATTGTTATTCAGGGGCAATCAACTTTGTACTCCAAAATGCTCCATGAGGGAGAATTTGTTGAAGGAGAAACATAGTGGAGGATTGGCCGAGCATTTCGGTCATGACAAGATGTTCTCAAAGCTAGCTGAGTCATATTATTGGCCAGGAATGAAAGTAGACGTCAAAATATTTGTGGACAGATGCAAAATTTGTCAGCATTCAAAAGGAAAGAGGCAGAATGCAGGTTTTTATCAACCGTTACCCATACCTGACAAGCCATGGGATGCAGTTAGCATTGAATTCATATTGGGGTTGCCAAGAATACAAAGAGGGTTTGACTCGATCTTTGTAGTGGTAGACATATTTTCTAAAATGGCACACTTCATACAGTGTCAGAAAACCAGTGACACAACTCACATTGTGAATCTGTTTTTCAAAGAGGTCATTCGACTTCACAACTTACCAAGGAGCATAGTTTCAGATCGAGACACCAAGTTCATAGGACAGTTCTGGAGAACCTTATGGAAGAAGCTGGGAACAAAATTTTCATTTAGTTCAGCTTATCATCCTCAGATGGATGGACAGACAGAAGTTGTGAACAAAATTTTGGGAGACTTACTGAGGATCTTGGTGATAGAACACCACAGTTAGTGGGACAATATTCTGCCATAGGCTGAATTTTCTTATAATGATTCAATCAACGTAAGAACAGGGAAGAGTACATTCCAAATTGTTTATGGGATGCAGCCAAGAGGAGTTTTGGAATTGAGAGATTCAGAATAGAATGCAACTAGGAGTGCTAGTGCAGAGGATTTAGCAGAAGCGATGAAGGAACTTCACAGCCAGGTGGAGGAGCGATTGGAAAACTCAAGCCAAGAGTATAAGCACAGAGCAGATCAACATAGGAGACAACTTCAATTTGAGGTTGGTGATTTGATTCTAGCACATCTGACAAAGGAAATATTCCCGAAGGGGACTTATAACAAACTGAAAATGAAAAAGATTGGACCATGTAAGGTCTTGAAGAAATTTGGGGCAAATGCTTATGAGATTGAATTACCCGATGGGATCGGAATTTATCTGATATTCAATGTCTCAGATTTGTACCCATACAAAGCTAAGGAAGTAGAAGTAGGTAGTGAACAACCAGAGGTTCAGTGGACAAAACATATGCCAGTTGCAGAGAAGCCACAGATGGAAGACATACTGGACAAAAGAGTTAGTAAGAGGACCAAGCGAAAGGAGTATTTTGAATACTTGGCCAAATGGAAGGGACATCTAGTAGAAGATGCCAGCTAGGAGAATGAAGAAAAGATCAAAAATCATGGACAGACCATGCGAGAGCTCATGGACAGGAGCCCATGAAAATTTTCAAGCGAGGGAGTATGATGCATGAGCATCGCCAACATCAAGTGAGTGTGGGGCAATGCCAATGCATTTTGGCATGTGATAAAATTGTTTGAATGTTTTTGAAGTGGATGCACCAAACATGAATTAAACAATTAAGGAAGGGCGTAATTCCATATTGTAAAGAGACCTTGAGCGTCGCACTCTCGTTTGTAGTAGGTGAAGGCATTTATGTTAGTTATTGTAAGTAGGTAGAATTGAATTCCCAGATTAGACAGTTTTAGGAGCGAAGAGGGAAAAATGGATATAGACACCCTCACTTGTATCATTGTAACATTAGCAAAAAGCATCATTATGAGCATAGAGCATAGAGAAGAGAGAAAAGAGTTGTAGTTGAAAACCCCCATGTACAGAGAATTGAATTAATAGAAAGAGCTTCGATTCAAATTCATGGTGTCGTATTTGTTCTCTATGTATGCATTGTGAATGTTATGCTCATGGATGTTTACTTTCTGTTATACATTTTCTTTATATGCTGTGTATATGATTTCATGTTTTGTGTTTGAAGTCTGAGGAAGAGCAGAGAATGAGTTTCAATTGTTTCTCTATCTGAGGAAGAGGTTTCCTGCAAGGAGTGCAGTGAAATTGTCCGCAAGGTGTGCGTTGACAGAAGTCAGAGTTCGTCTCTACAAGATCAGGAGAGATAAAACTGTTCTCATTCTTGCAGAAGTGCAAGTCAAGCATAGGAGCCGTGCAGGGTGTGCGCAAGGCCGAGTAGATCCTCAAGGTTTGCAACCTGAGGGAAGGAGTGAAGGATTGCTGCTACAAAGTGAGTGCGTAGAGTCTGAAATTTCAAATACTTGAAAGTATTCAAGAATTTCCGCATGGAGTGCGTGCAGGAGTCATATTGAAGACTTGGGTCATGTAGAAAACTCAAAGGAATTTGTGTCTTAAACGTTGGAAGGAGACGCAACAACTTTGGTTTGCTGGCGGGCAAGTTTTCATGAAGATACCGTGTTCATTTCACCAAAATTGTTAAGGAGGAATTTGACGGTCAGAATCCTCCGTGGAGGATTCGTGAAGTCCCGAAAGCCGTCAGATCTCGCAGAGGAGCAGGGGAGTTACAACAACATTCTTCCAGTGCAAGATCGAGAAAATCGGACCGTAGGATCCGAACCAACGAGGGTCGTTGGATCACCCACAAAATCGTATCTCAGGGTTTCAGGGGGTGAAGGGTCCAAACCTTTGTAACGAGACTCACGAAATCGCGAAAAGCGAAGTCCCAAGATAACAAAGGAATCTGAGTCGTTCACGAGAATAAGGACACGTGTCGCAAGATCACCCGTATCAGGGGCTCGGACATCAAAGGTCAGAAAGGAAGGTCATTCAACTTCGCAAGTGGCAAAGCTGTGAAGTGATTAGGACCGTCCATCTGAAAGTGGACAGGTGGCATACTCACCGAGGGGTCAGAGTCTCATTGACCATTTTGGGGTTTCGTGAGTTGGAGTGTCGGGAGTACAACATCAGGATTTGTGAAGTTGCGAAGTAATATAAGCCATCCACCGGAGGAGGACAGGTGGCAGAGATCATAGGATCTCGTAAACTCGGGGTTTCGCTGGGTGAGAACCAAAAAATTTGGTGCTCGAAGTTGCAAGACGCGAAGCCACGAAGTGCCAAGGTTGCACCTAAGAGACACGTGGCAGAACTGCAAGGTGGGCCCAGAAAGTGGATTGGTGGACACACGTCACACATCTGGAGGAGTCGACACTCTGTTGACCTCTCGCATCTCGGGGGCTCGGGAGCTAAGGGAATGGAAGCTCGAGACTTCAACTCACAAAGTCGCGAGTAGCGAGAACGAGAGGAGAAAAGTCAAATATCGCCTCTCGGGGGTTCAGGAAAGAAAGGTGCCAGGGTTGGACCTTTGAACTCACGAAGGTGTGAAAGGTGAGAGGTGCTAGTGCTTAGCCTAGCTAGTGGTCGTGTGAGGGATGGTGTTGACAGAAAAGGAGCTATAATCATTTTGCGATCTCGGGTATCGCGGATTTGAGAAGGAAGAGCCGGGAGTCATGACTCGCGAATTCGTGAGGTCGCGAGTTGCCTAAAAGAACCTGTGGATCGATTTGAAAGGGGATTCTAGTAGAGAATCAAAAGAGTCAATCCAGCTCAAGGGCGTATAAAATGATCTTGTGAGCGGGCCTCGGTCTGAGGGATGATAGGGTCTGCGTCAGTATGGAGGACAACCTTCAAATCTAAAGGTCTCTTCGAATGACGTGGAGAAAACTATGTTCGTTCTGCGGAAGCATTTGTATTGTTCAAAACTTTGGCATGATGTCAACAAGTATATCAGATCTTGCACTTCCCATGCCATTGCCAAGCCAACCATAAAGAAGTAAGGCCTATACAACCCTCTTCCTATTCTCTAGAATCCTTGGGAATGCATCTCAATGGATTACATGTATGGCCTTCTATATACCAGGAAAGGAAATGACTGTGTATTTGTCATCGTTGATCAATTTTCGAAGATGGCCATCCTCACAGCCTGCAAGAAGAATATCACAGTGATAGATACTGCCAAGGTATTCTTCGAGCGAGTGTGGTTCCACTATAGGATACCAAATACCATCATCTACGACTGGGAAAACATGTTCCTCAACACATTTTGGTCGAGTCTTTGGTCACTTTTAGACACCAAGCTCACAAAATCCACTATTTTCCACCCCCAAACAGATGACCAAAAAGAGGTCATCAATCAGATGATTGTGCACATCCTGCGCATGTACAACTCTAAGGATCTATGTACATGGGACGAGAGTCTCCCCTATGTTCAACACAGTTACAAAAGGGATCTCCATAGCTCCATTGGCCATAGCCCATTTCAAGTGGGGCTGGGATTCCAACCCTTAGGACCCATTGATGTTCCACTTCCTCTTGCCACCATACAGAGAAAATCTTCCCTTGAGCAGTCCGCGATCGAGAAAGCCACCCGATTCATTGAGAGGATTCAACATATCTGCCAAGAAGTCCAAGATATTTTTCATAAATCCAGTGCTAAGTACAAGCAGTGCCATGATCAACATAGGGTACCACACAAGTTTTAGGTTGGCGACAAAGTCTAGTTACATTTGCAGAAGGATCATCTCATAGGGCCCCATCGAAAGCTCTTCCCACTTTGCTATGGGCCTTACACTATCACCAAGGCTGTGGGTAGTAATGCTTTCGATCTTAACACTCCACCCATCCTTGACCTGCACCCAGTGTTCAATGTGGACATCCTTTGACCATATTTTCCACTATTATTGGACACCTCAGAGATCATCGAACAACTGTCAACCACAGAGCTCAACCCCGACTACATGGAACAAGCATCCACTGATCATATAGTGGACACATAGGTCAAGGGCAATCACTACCAGAGAATCCAACTTTATCGAGTTGTCAACGAGGGCAACTCCTACACCAAGGAAAGTGGCTCACTCGGGGCCAAATCCAGCAGAAGTTTCCTCACCTGATGGGGGAACTCAACACAATGGAGACCATTTCTTCTTAAGGGGGGAGGATTGATCCAGTTGGATATTGGTGGCCACCCACCTATTCCAACTGGTTCTTTTTGTCTGTTTTTAGTTCTACATGTTCTTCTATACTTCTTTGTAATTGTGGGTTCTACACTTCTGGGGTTGTCTGAAGTCCCACACATATTCCAGGTGGATATTGGTGGCCGCTCACCTAATCCAACTGGCTTATTTTATATGTTTTCATGTCAGCACATCTTGTTGTACTTCCAGGGCTGTTTTGGAGGCATAAACAATGTTTTTTTGGCTCGCCACAATCAAATTGTATATAGAGTTAGAATTTATGGAAAAATGTGTAGCTCTATGAAAGACCTTTCCAATGGGCTATCACACGCCTAAAATGGAGGTCATATGAAAAATTTACGACCCCAGGAAGTTGACGTACCAACTTACCATAGGGGCCCACATGAATTTTGACGTTTCACCTCCTAGGGTTAGGTTTTTGGATTTCTAGGGTTTTGGCATTCATGAGTAATATCAAAAAGGCCTCTAGAGCATCATTTTAATTCATTCTTCTTAGATAGATGCTCGTAGAAACCACATCTCTTCTCAGAGATAGTTGCCACCATTCGAGCAAGTGTTTCAGTTCTGCAGTTTTACTATTTAAACCTATTTCATTATTCAATAGAATATATTGTTCACTAGATATCTATGTTATTCTTTATATATCTATGTTTATTGTATTTAGTCTGTTAATCAGTTCGTTCTGCTCCTAAATCCGAATCATGTCAGAGGGCCAACCACTTGGCAGTGGGTGATCCAACCACTTGGCAGTGGGGATCCAACCGACTCCAACCGAATTGGCAGTGGGGATCCAACTGACTCCAACCAACTTGGCAGTAGGGATCCAACCAACATAGCTACTCGACGAGGCTATATATATTATAATGAATTTTTTTTAAATATTTCTATTTTTTTGGATTTTAATTATTTTTATCTTTCTATTGTCTTTTTTAAGGTTTTTTAAAACAATAATGGTGTTATAGTTGTATAGGATGATTTCGCAGGTGAACAAATATTCATGAAATATTCATTTACTTATCTGTCTATTGGATTTTTTAAGGATTTTTTAAACATGAATGGTATTGCAGTTGTATATGATGCTTTCGTAGGTGAATAGATATTCATGAAATATTCATTTACAAGATTTTACTGCTATCACTTCTTCTCAAGCTTTTGGGCAAATTCATTACTTCTTCTCAAGCTTCTCGACAATTTTATTACTTCTTCTCAAGCTTCTGGGCAGTTTGATTTTTGGGTTCTGGTACATGATGCTTTTGTAGGTGAACAAATATTCATTTACAATATTTTACTGCTACCACTTCTTCTCAACAATATTTTACTACTACCACTTCTTCTCAAGCTTCTTGGGAGTTTCATTACTTCTTCTCAAGCTTCTGGGCAATTTCATTACTTCTTCTTAAGATTCTTGGAAGTTTCATTTCTGGGTTCTGGTACAATTGCTATGAATATGGTAGCCCTTTTTTTTTAGACTATGGGTTTCTTTTCATTAATAAATACGTAATACTTGGGAAGCTACTATGACCACTATTGATAAGAATTCAATTTGTCTATCCTTATAAGTTGTTCTTATTACACTTATGTTTGGTTCTTAGTCTTTGTTTTGCCTTTTAGAGGCTATATATGCAATAAATGCCATTTTTTTTATAGGTTGTGTTAATTTATTTTTAGGATTTTTTATTCATACACCCTACATTTATTTAGATTTAGACACATGTTGCTACCATTCATAAATATGAAAAAATCATTTTCATTTAATAAAGATATAGTGCAATTCCCCCATATGCACAACATATGACTAAAACAACGCCATTCTCATAGGCATCACACTAGATCTTCATGATAAGACTCAATCCTCACTAAAATTTAGCACACGTCCATACATTAACTCAACCTAAACCTTCTTAGATCTAAACCAATTGTGCTTCTGTGTTAATTCTAGGCATGTAGGTTTGATGCAACTCATATATATATATATATATATATATATATATATATATATATATATATATATATATATATATATATATATATATATATATATATAATTTTCATGCATGATTATTGGCCTACTGTGTGACTGAATTTTATATTTTATGTGAGTATTGTGAGAGACATGCATCAATGTTCATAGACCATTTCCCCCAAAGTGGGGGGATGTGTGACTGTGAATTTTATATTTTGTGTGAGTATTGTGAGAGGCATGCATCAATGTTCATAGACCATTTCTCCCAAAGTGGGGGGTTGTGACTAAGATATTCTCCATCTCAATTCTCAAGGCAATGTAATTTGTTTCATGCAACATGTTTCAGATAGAATCAAACTCAAAATCCAAGTATGTAGACACAAAGAAAAGCCCCCAAAATAGTCAAATCAATATGTTCCAGATATAACCAAATTCAAAATCCAAGTATGTAGACACAAAGAAAAGGCCCCAAAATCGTCAATTCAAGTCAAGTCAATTCAAAAGAAGTAATATTGATAAAATACGAGAGGATTTTCATATTTTTTGGGTTTCAATACGCAAAATAGATTATCCATTACTTTTGGAGATAATATATTTTTGAACTTCGGGTTCAATACACATCACATATTATCCATTTTTAACACTAAAGATATAATTTAGATTATATTATTGTTAAGATAAGTAGGTTTTATTTAATAGCTCCAATATTGTTAAGATAAGTAGGTTCTATTTAATAAATTGAATATGGAATTTCTATTTAATAACTTGAATATAGATATGCAAAGGGATCATAGGTCTCAAATGTTGTAGCCTAGATTTGATAACTATGAAATAAAATTGCTTAAGTTATACACAAAAAAATCAAAATATTTGAAATAACACATTTTTACTCTTTAAATGGAATAAGCATAAACATAACAAATACATATTAGGAAAAATATCAAAAATACCTCTTCACCTGGTCTGTTGAAGTTGATCATTTGCAATGTAGTGTAGTTTTGTCGGTAATAGGAAGATGCTTCCAAACATTCTTTTCTCAATTATTTTTCCACTTCACTACAAGGAAAATACCTTTTAGCAGAAGTTATAGCGGAGGTTTCTAGTGTTACAAAATTGACAAAAATTGGCAAAAAAACCTCTGCTACAACATTTGTTATCGATAACAGATTTTTTTGCAAATACTATAACAAAAGTTGATTATAACTAAAAAAATATGGGCAGTCGAAGGTTTTAGCAGATGTTTACAAATCGGTGCGTTTGTATAAGGCACAAACATTGATGTGGTTTACTTAACGTCAAGCACAGGGGCAGTAAAATACTTAAGCACCAAGGCGTTTGTCTTATAAGCACCGGGGCTTTAACAACAAAATGCATCGGGAGAGTTAAGAATAATTAAGCATCGAGGCTTTCTTCATAGAACACACTAGTGTGTTATTAATAAGAAGACATTGATGTTGTATAAAATAATATGCACCGGTGTGTTATAGGGAAAAATGCCCCGATGCATTACAAATCAAAAGTGCTTATCAATAAAAAAATAGTGTTGGTGCATATCAATAACATTTACAGATCGATGCTTCATATAAGATTAACACATTGATGGTCAAATTTTTAATATAATTTTGTGGTATTAAATTAATATTGAAGTCAATGCTAATTGATTACATAAAAACACCTGTGTGAATTTCATATGAAACGCATTGATGAGTTTTAATATTAAACATACTGATGAGATTAATAATTAAAACACACCGAGAAACATCGAACTGTGATAGTGCAATTATTGTTAATTTTTAATTCCATTATTTATCAATAATTTTACATATATCTTATATTTTGATTAGTGAATTTGGATATGATGTTTGGTAATTTTTTATATCATCAGATTTTGCATCACTTCCTTATAATATTTAGTCATCCATATATTTAATCAATGATGTAACATTTCACAACGACATTGAACAACACAATAGAACAAATTAAAAAATATTTTATTATATGAATAAGAGGGTCTTTGTCATAGAAAATGAGACACTTATTCGGTAATCCCTTGTCTTTCAATTGTGACACTGTCTGATTTTCACAGACAATTATTTCAAAAAAATACAATTGCAACTTGCATTGATACCCAAATATATTGGTCATCATTCTTCACTGGAACTGTTGTTAGTGCTCGAGCTACTTCTGTGCCTTCAGTTATTTTGTTGAATGTTTGGTTGATTGTCTCGATTTTTTTGTTCTTCTTGAAGTTCCATATACAAACATAAAAATAAACTGTAATGAGTCTCTACATTGGTGAGAATAATGAAAATTGAAATAAATAATATACATGAATGTAAATTGAAAAACGATGTACATCCAAACCAAGAAGTGACTCATGAATCATACACATATGTTCAAAATCAAATCTCATGCCTTGTTTCAACAATTCTTCTGTTGGCTCAATTCCATACTTTGTTTCCTGCAAGTTTTATACCCCATAATAAATCATATATTTAATATAAAGTATTATTTTTGTTTCATTAATTCTAAAATGATGGAAGTAAAACAACATAGATTATATTTACAAATTCGATAATCAATTTTTGATATGCCAACATATACTTACAACCCTTAATTAACCCAATGTCAATCAATTTTTCTAATGGCTCTTCGTTGTATGTTAGCACCTGTTTGAATACATTCAAGGATGGTTGTTGTAAAACTTAAAATATACCAAAAACAAACCTTAAGTTGTTATAAATAATTAACAATTACTCACAAAATTTTCTATCAACCTTTTTCTTCCTTGTCGTCCAGTTTTATGTGTAGAATGTGTTCCATTTTCTTTTTTGTAAGAAAATATTTGAAAATTAATATTTAATGTATAATTAATTATTTGTACCTAATAGAAAAATTCAATGATTACATACATTTGAAGTATGTTGTTGTTGAGATAGCTCCTATTGCGATGCAATTATGTCCAATTCTTTGACCATTTTCTTGTACACTTTTTTGGATATTCCTACTGACATATTTCAGATATCATCTCGTTGGTCCTCTTGGATTTCCATAATTTTCCTAAAAAAATAACATAACAATAAAGTATTTTTATATTGATATATGAAAACTAAATATCACAAAATTGATATATTAATAAATGAATACTTTGTAAAATGTTTTTAAAAATATCACTTTTTGAATGATTTTTTTTTTTGTTGTTGTATGTTTTTTCT
>ML782601.1:436687-454048 GCA_009831015.1 Picea engelmannii | reverse complement strand
ATATATATATATTATGGCTTAATCGGTGCGTTCCTTATACAAAAACACACCAGTGCGTTTATTTCGAAAAATGCACTAGAAAAGCGGAAAATGTTTAAAAAAAAACCGTCAAATCAGAAACAATTTAAAAAAATAAAAATAAAAAGGAAGAGGGCCAACTACTTGTGGGATCCAATGAAATAAGTGGTCCCTTTGCATCACATTTCAAACAATTATATATAGAAAAACAAATCTATTAGATCTAAAATGCCTAAAATGAAAAGTCATAATTCTGAAGTGATAGAGAGAGTTAAACCCTAGGGTGAAATTTTGCATTCACGTAAGAAAAAAAACAAGGGTTTAAGGTAAGTATGGATTTATTTATTTATATTTTTTTCTGAATGTAGGGTTTTGAGTGAATCACCATACCCTTCAAATCCTGATTTTCTGAATATTTCTGATGTTACAAAGTATTCTTCTGCTCCACAGTGCTCCCTGGTATGTCTCTCTTCCAAACCTATTTCTTGTAAATTTTGGAAAAATAATGAAAATAGTGAATACCTTCTTAATATTAAAACAATTTATGAAAAAGGTTTAGAGTGAATCACCATACCCTTTAAATTCTCATATCATGAATAATACCGTGGTTCCAAAGTATTCATCTCCTCCACAATGTTCCTCCGTATGTCTCTCTTGCAAGTCTCTCCCCTGCAAAATTTTGAAAAATAATGAAATACTGAATATATTTTTAGTATTTAAATGACTTTATGAAATTCGATTCCCTCTCTTTTTTTAATTGTTTAAAAAAATTTCGTTTTTTTAATTTTTTCAGCATGATGGTGCATTTACATAAGACACATTGGTGCGACCATATTACATTACGCACCGATGCGTCCATATTATTTGACGCACCAGAGACATATAATTGTTTTTTATTAACAAAATCTAGAAACACAGTGTGGTTGATTTTTCAACACACTGGTGCTTATTATTAATATGTGCATCGATGCATTTGTGGTTTATAAGCACACCAGTATGCATTTAAATTTATTTGAACTTTTATTTGCACAAAATAGTATATTCATCTCAAATTATCTCTTATGATGAATTCACATGACTTAATATACTTCAATATACATTTTATGTTTTATGTCGTCTTATTCTTAAAAAATTGTTTCAAAACTATATTCAAACTCAGATTGTGGTATGGTCCTTGAAATTTATTTTAGATATGTACATGAAAATTTATTGTTATTTTTGTTGAAATGCAGGGAGAAAATCTTATTATTATTGGATTACTGAAGGGGGGGGTGAATCAATAATAGAGAAATGCAATCCTTTTTAATCAATTTAGCATTATCATCCAATATTTGTAGAGTAAATAAACAATGAATACATGAAAAATCATACACATACACAGTACACCAGTAATTTTACGTGGAAACCTAAAGCAGGAGAAAACCACATAATGTTTTTACTTATATGTATTAAAGAATTACATTCATTGGAAGCACAAACTTCCTTTTTTTTCTAGATGCAAATGGAAGGAGGCTCCAACCACCTAGTTTTTTAGGCTACAACCTGAGGGAAGCTCCAACTCCCCAATTCTCTGGCTACAACCAGAAGAAGGCTACAACCCCCTATGTTCTCCGGTTACAACCGGAAGGTGGCTACAACCACTTGTCCTTTCCCCATCCAACTACCCTGAAGTATAATTAGAATGATGGAACCAATGTCACACTATCACTGTGAGATATACCACTATACAACTATATCAACATGTACCACTAACCTGCAACCAACCTATACAACTTCCCTGTAATCAATTTGCACCTGAACTAAACATGTATCAAGAAAATGTAACAGGTACATGACCTATAGTGCTACAAGATGTGTATGTACACTCCCTATCTGTTATGCAACCCACGTATGTACGTGACCAAACTGTTATGCAACCTACGTATGCCTTCTAAAAACTAGGGTTTTCTTTCTCTTCAAAACTTCTTATGCTTTGTAACGTTTTCACATAGATTTATAACCTGTCACTGTATCCAGGCTGTATATGTACCCTGTGCCTTTAACCAAAAGCTCTACATCTCTCTCTATTCATGTGCCATATAAGTGTGTGTAATCATGAACAAGTATAATTTCATTCACATGATCTAGACATCAAACCCTTTCTGTTGTTCATCCTTTCAATACATCAACCACTTCAAAAATACAAGCTCTCAACTATGTACCATAAAAACCTTTAGCCATATGCAAAGAAATACAAGATGTGCCACAACTCTAACAAGATGTCTCAATTAGAAATTATACCAGCACTGTATTTCTATAGATCTAACTTATACAGAATATCCCATGCAACCACTAGTCTCTCTAGGAAGAATCCTCAAATCTCCATAACCATTTCTCAAGCATACATCATAATCCAACTATTTATAGAAATAAGACATACCTTTTGACCTAGTGAATAGATCTGATGCTTTTGATCATTGTAGACATTCTTGGGAGCTTGTTCTCAGAATCTAAAACCTCAACTTCTTCATCTCCTCACATTTCCATATCTTTGACCTCAGGTACACGCCCTGTTATACTGACAACTCACACATGTATGTGTTTTGTTGTACTGGTAGCCCACGTATGTACGCACCCTTTTGTACTACTAGCCCACATACACCTCAAAATTTAGGGTTTTCAAGTATTCGCTATAATTTCGAGACTTTCACCATCAACACGTTGTGCTACCTCATACTTTCTCCACTTCAGATGTATCAATAAGTATTTGCAATAATCCTTACATAAAAATAGATATTCAATTGTGTTCAAGTGTGATAAAATGAGAGAGCCTTTCCTCTTATTTATACTTTCATGTAGCAACCCACTTTCCTTATTTTAGGGATTTATCCATTAACTTTATTATTTCAATAATTTCTTTTGCAAACACTTTGACTTTTTGGGGCTTCTAGATGACTCATGAGGTTTCTCCAACTTCACATGGTCATAACTCTCTAACCGTGAGGATTTATGTGACATTCCACATACCATCGAAAATTGAATGACATGTATTATCCATCTAGAATAGTGTTACCTACAAATATGTCAAAAATCATACCATTATCCATCAAACAAACTTCGGTTGATTACCCAAACCTTTGTTCTACCAAAATTCGCTACCGGACTTTCTTCAAGGGTTGACATCAATGACAACCAACCCAATTAATCAACAATATCCCTCTTTGGAATTGATGGAAACACTCTGATGCAATACTGGAGTCATGTCATTCAATACTATATCATTCATGCTCCCCTATGACCATCAATCCCCCTGGAACCATGCCTATGTGCTCTGCATCTGATAAATCTCTCCCCCTTTTTCATCAATGACAAAGGTATATTTCCATCCGGGGCTACTCCCCCTAACTGTATTGTCTGATCTCCCAACTTGAATTGTCCTCTTTATGGTGCTTCTTCATGTACATCTAAGACATATAAGATAAGCATTCAAAAGCATTCATTTTGGAGTAGAAATAACTCTGAGTCTTTGGGGAAGATACTCAAAGGCTTCTCATGGAAGCGATTTTGTAAATATGTTTTTCACTTGTTATTTTGTGCCCACATATTCAACTCTGATGTTCTTTTCTGCAACCTGTTCCCGTAGAAAGTGATACTTGATTGGAGTGTGATTCGTCTTCGAGTGCATTACCAGGTTCTTTGAGATACTGATGGCACTTGTATTATCACAATAGATTGGAATGGTCTCCTCATACTCAACATGTATATATGTCATAGTTTTTTTCATCCATAGAACCTGTGTACAACATGTTGTTGCTACAATATACTCTGCCTCGCTTGTAGATAAAGATACTGATGATTGTTTCTTGCTTAGACAAGATACTAAACACTCACCCAAGAAGAACGTTGCTCCACTGGTGCTTCATCGGTCATCAATGCAACCTGCCCAATCTGCATCTGTGTAGGAAATAATTGATAAATCCTTTCCTTTTGGATACCATAATACAAACTCTTATGTTCCTTTGAGATATCCGAAAATCCTCTAAACTGCTAATACATGTGATTCCTTTGGTGCTTCATGAAATCGTGCCACATGTCCAATTTCCTGCATTACATCTGGTCTGGATGTTGTCACATATAGTAGGCTACCAATCATTGACCTGTATTTCCTCTGATATGTAGACTTTGAATCATCATATTTTCTCAACTTGCAATTGTTTTGCATGGGAGTGATAACTGGTTTGCAATATTCCATTCCGAACCTTTTTAGCATTTCTATGATATACTCGGTTTGAGAAATAAAAATTCCTTGGTTTCTTTGATGTATCTAAAGACCTAGAAAGAAGGATAGTTCTCCAAGTAATTCCATTTCAAATTCATTCTGCATGTCCTTTGCAAATTTTTCGCTTAACCTGTCATCATTACTTTCAAAAATAATATCATCAACATAAATTTCAATTAATAAAATACTATCTTGAGTTACCTTGATGTAGAGGTTGTTGTCTGCACTTCCTTTTCTGAACCCTGCCTGCTGTAGATATTTATCCAATCTAGAGTACCCTACTCTAAGAGCCTGTTTTAGACCATACAAGGCCTTCTTTAATTTACAGACATAATCTATGTTATCTGACAACTGAAATCCTTCTGGTTGTTCAATATAGACTTCTTCTTCAAGTTCCCCATTCAGAAAAGATTATTTTATGTCCATCTCATAAACTTTAATATTTTTGGAGCATGCATATGCTAAAAGAAATCAAATTGCTTCCATTATGGAAACTGGGGGAAATGTCTCTTCAAAGTCGATTCCTTCAACTTGTGCATATCCTTTACATACCAATCTAGCTTTGTTCCTTGTAACCTTTCCATCTTCATTCAATTTATTCCTGAATACCCACTTTGTGTCGATCACATTCTTATTCTTTGGTCTTGGAACCAATTCCCAAGTGTCATTTTTCTCTATTTGATCCAATTCTTCATCCATGGCCTTATTCCAAAATCCATCCTTTCTTGCCTCTTCAAAACAATTTGGTTCAATCATAGATAAGAGTGTTAGGTGTTTTTTTTTTGGTGAATGCATTCTTCTTCTAGTCTCAACTCCTGCATATTTATTTTCGATAATATGATATGAAGGATGATTCTTCTGTACTTGTCTACTAGGTGTCTTTGGAGGCACTTGTTGAACTTTATCTTTTTTTTTTCTATGGATTCTCTTCATCTTTGTAACATACCCAACCACCCACAGGCCGGGGGTACGCTACTTGCAAGCCCACCCTCAATATTCTTTCTCGTGCTAATACCTTCTTTATATATTAAGGATGCATAAGATAACATATTTAATGACATGCACAACAATATCCAACAAGCATGAATAATCTAAAGATTATATTAAATGATAATCAAATATACACAACAGAAATACATTAATACACAGATAATAATATCATGATAAAGAACACTTATCTTTATGAAATATGACACCGACTGGCTGTAGACCAAGGACGTTCCACCCAACCATAGACACCACTGCTCCAAATCTCAACAACAGTGTCACCCTCAAGCTAGGGATATGAATCCACAAGGACGGTTCCAGAGTGTAATTAGGTTCCCAAACTAATCATCTCTCAAGCTCTCACAAGTTTCTCGACACCCACAACAATCCAAGTACTCAACTCTCTTCTACCTAGCATGTATTGCCCCAAGAGACCAGACCTCCACCCTTCTCTACCACACAATCCCTCAGGCAGTCCTTCTCCTTTATTTTCAGGGCCTCCAACACAACTGGTCCAGAATATCAATGATAGGACTTTTAGGACTCACAGTTGTGAGCAAAACAGGGCACATGCCAATGCATTTCAGACATGCAGGCCCCAAGTCACGACATGATCACACCAGCGACCACGAAAACCAACTATCCTGTGGCTAAATTCTTCAGCAGATCTGTTTCCTTTTCCAAGACAAGATGTAGGTGAGGATGGTTGATGAATGTGTCAGGGGGTGCATGGGAGTGCCTGCATGGGAGTGCGTGCATGGGAGTGTGTGAGGGAAAAATGAGTGAGTGAACGAGAAAACATCAAACAAGTCATCAGTCTAAACCCCCCATCAGACCATAGGTGAGTTTAAGTAACCTCGTGGGGAAACAAGAACCTCCTAGCCTTCCCCAAGAAGCTCACGTAACTGATCCCCTCCCTTAGACAAAAAGGGTAATAAAAAAATAGGAAATAAACACTTAGTCCCTCAAGCTCCCTCTCTTGTGGAATCATAGCCCCCTGTAACTCTATTCCTTGTCCATCTAGCAATCAATGATGTTTTTATTATTAATAATGATCAAATAATTACATTTCTACGACATACTAGCCCTTTAATAATTGTTTGGGCACTTAGGCCTCTCAGCATTGTAACAATACATTATTTAAAATGGGGGTTCAAAACCTAGGGTGTTACATCCCCTCCCACTTATTTTGGCACTGTTCTCAGTGCATATACAAAATAGAGATCAAAATATCAAATTTATTCAAAAATTTGCGGGTACTCTGCTCGCATGGCATCTTTATGCTCCCAGGTAGCATCTTTAGGACCGTAGCAGGTCCACTGAACCTTTACCGGTTCTACAACTCGATTCTGGAGCACTTTTACTTTTCTATCCAATACCAGCACTGGTTGAACCTAAAAGTCTTCCTCCGTCTGTACCTGAATCAGATTCCAATCAATAACATGGTTAGGATCATGTACATATTTATTTAGTAAAGATACATGAAATGCATTATGCACATTCATGGAAGCAGACAATGCAAGCATGTATGCAACTGGCCCTATTCTGTCCAATATTTCAAATGGACCACAAAATCTGGCTACCATCGTTTTACAACTACCCAATTTCAAAGAGTTTTTCTTGGGCTTCACTTTCAAAAGTACATGCTCCCCTACTTTAAATTCTCTAGCTTTATTGTTATTGTCTACATAAAATTTTTGTCTATCCTAAGCTTCCTTTAAATTCTTCTTGATCTTAACCACCTGGTCTTCCATGTCCTTGAGCAGCTCCGGTCCAAGTACCACTCTGTTTGTTGGGTTGTCCCAACTCACTGAAGTATTGCATTTCCTACCATACAAGGATTCAAATGGGCTCATTCTCAATGAAGCTTGATACCCATTGTTTTATCCAAACTCAACCAAGTGTAAGTAATCTTCCCACTTAGGTGGCTTATCCATCACATACATTCTCAGCATGTCTTCAATTATTCGATTGACTCTCTCTGTTTTCCCATCTTTCTAGGGATGATATGTTGTGCTAAAGTTTAGATTTGTGCCAAATCATTTAAACAATCCCCTCCAGAAATTGGAGGTAAACTTCGTATCTCTATCCGAGACAATTGTCCTAGGTATCCCATGCAACCTAGAAATTTCCTTCATGAAAATTTCTGCAATATTAGCTGTTGTATGCGTTGTCTTCGCATGCACTAAATGAGCAGCCTTTGTTAATTTGTCAATCACCACCATGATCGAATCATGTTGCTTATTCGTTCTGGGTAATCCTGTGATGAAATCCATGGTGATCACTTCCCATTTCTTCTCTGGAATTGGCAATGGCTGCAACAAACCCGTTGGGTTCCTATGCTCAACCTTCACCTTCTGACATTCTATACATCGAGTGATGTAATCAACAACATCCTTCTTCATTATCAGCCAAAAGAACTAGCTTCTTACTGCTGTAATTTTTTTCTGGTAACCAGGATGTCCGACATAAGGAACATCATGCATTTCCTTCAATACCAAATTCCCCAGTTCTCCGGAACTAGGAACATAGATTATATTCTTATGCATGAGTAATCCATCTTCCTTTATCTCATACTCCTTTATTTTCTGTTGTACATTTCCTTGATGCAAGTTTTCCTTTACCTGTAGGTAATGCTGATCTGTAACAAGACCATCTAAAACTTTTCTCTTCAAGTGTGACTGATGCATACTGACTGTAGTAGAATGCATGAGATGCACTCTCCTACTAAGTGCATCGACAACTTTATTCTCCTTTCCCTTGATATGATTGATGTCGAATTCATATTCACTTCAAAATTCCAAACATCTTATTTTTCTGGAATTCAAGGTCGGTTGTTCAAAAAGATACTTCAGGCCAATGTGGTCTATCCTTAATTCAAATTTCTTCCCCATGAGATAATGCCTCCACATCCTCAAGGCATGAACAATGGAAGCAAGTTCTAAGTTGTGTGTGGCATAGTTCCTTAAGCTTTCTGAACTCATATCCAATGACATGTCCATTTTGTGTGAGGAATCCCCCAAGTCATTCCTTACAATTATCTGTACATACCACACAACTTTCATTTGGGTCAACAATCTTTAACACAGGCCCACTAGTAAGTAATTCCTTCAACAGATTAAAATTATTCTCACACTTGAGTGTCCATTCAAATTTAGTTCCCTTCTTTTGCAAAGAAGTGATGGGATGAGCAATCTTAGAGAACCCTACTATGAACCTTCATTAGTAGCCAGCTAATCCCATAAAATATATGACATCTGACACATTTTTGGGTGTTGGCCATCCTCTAATGTCTTCGATCTTCTCTGGATCTACTGCTATGCCCCGCTCTGAAATAATGTGTCCCAAGTAATAGATCTTCTTTTGATAAAAATAACACTTACTCAAATTTCCATACAATTGATGTTCTCTCAGTACTTGCAATACCAATCTCAAGTGATGTTCATGCTCCTCTTCAGACTTAGAATAGATAAGTATGTCATCCAGGAATACTATGACAAACTTGTCCAAATAGTTTTTGAATAATCCATTCATTAAGCACATGAAGATAGCTGGTGCATTGGTCAGTCCAAATGACACCAATACAAATTCATAATGCCCATACCTGGTCCTAAAGGTTGTCTTATGAATGTCTTATTCCTTGATTCTTACCTGATGGTTGTCTCCACATGAGCTGCATATAGTTGACATCCTTTTCTAAAACATCGTTTTAGTTGTAAGGCCGAAATATCCATTATAGATATGGGTCTTGGAACTCCTTTCACAGTGCTCTGTTTTCCATCTCCATCAAGACATGTAAATGTCTTGTTATGACAATCTAGGACAACATGATGCTTGTCCAACCAATCCATCCCAATCATAACATCATAAGACCCCAATGGTATGATATTTAGATCAGTACTAGTATTCACACCATTAAGATTTATGGAACAACCTTTGACCATATCATGGATTCCTCTTTTGGTTCCAGTGGCTAACTGAACCAAACTTTCTTTTCCAAGTTTACTTTCTTCAAATGTAATTTAACCACTATCTTAGGATCAATGTAACACTGACTTTCTCCTAAATCAATCAAAATAGCAACACACTGATTTATGATCTTACCTTCCACCTCGATCATATTGGACCGATACTCTGCTTGTCGATCATTTAAATCTTCATAGATTCTTCCAATATCTCTAATTGTTGTAGCCTCTTGGATGATTTGCACAGTCTTCACTCTATCCTTTCTGTGTGGGCAATCCTTGTACATGTGATCTTCCTTGCATCCCCAACATTGGATTGGTGGCCTGCCCCTTTTTCCCAAGGGATCTTCCTTCATGGAATCCCCCTTATCATACTGATCTTGATGATTTCTATTAGGGTCATTCCTATTGAAGGGAGGTTTTAATCCTTTCCTCCTCTGATAGGACTTCAAATTCTTCTTGTCCTTCCAATATTTATACAGGGATTCTCTTTCCTGGCCTTGCTCATATGGGTATTTATCCTTCTTGATAGTTTCATTCAAGGTCTTGGGTTCATCATACTTGATATTTTCCTTATAAAAGGATGGCAATCCACTTAGAAATCTTTGTATTTTCACTTTCTTATCACCAATGAACCTGACATACTTTAACAATCCCAAGAAATTATTCTCGTATTCTTCCATAGTCATGCTTCCCAACCTAAGTTCAAAGAATTCCTGCATTTTCTTGTCATAGAAATGCTCTGAGAGGTACTCCTTCTGGAAGTACTTCTTGAACTTCTTCCAAGTGATCCTACTTTCATTAACATGCTCCAATTGCTTCAGTTGGTCCCACCACATTGCAGCTTTTCCATGTAAGTGGTAGGTGGCAATCCTGGCTTCCAGGTTTGATGAATAGTTATGCAACTAAAACTATCTCCGGAGCCCAAGAAACCATGCTTCAACATCATCTTCCCTTTATCTTTCACCCTCAAAGGAAGGTGGCTTGAGCTTCCTCAGCTCTCCTTGCAAACAATCTAGCTCTTGTTTCCTTCTCTGGTGTCTAACAGGAGACACCTCTAGACTGCTTACGAGATCATCCGATTCATAAAACTTTATTCCTGAGTAAGGAGGTGAGTGGTGTCCATGAGCTCTGCTAGCACTTTTGGAATAACCATCTCTTCCACGATCATCTCTTCTTTCATGACACATGCCTTCTTCCTCTTGTCTTGAGTTTGATCTCTTCTCCATTTTCCTCTTCAACTAATTTAATCTCTACAACACTCGAGCATTTATATGACTTTGGTCTCTCATCAGTCTCTCGTTGTCTGCTTTGTAGCTTTGCACTTCCATCTTAACGCTTCTTACCATTTCTATTAACATTTATTGCTCCTCTTTTCCCTTGCGTCCATTGGAATCTGTCTCTTCATTACCAACCCTAGTGTTCTAGCCTTCAACCTTGTTTTCATGACTGGAGGCTCCCTCACCTTCTTCCATTTCCTCAATACACATCTTGAGATGACGTTCTTAAGATGCTTAATTCTGCAAGATGTGCAAGCGACCATTTTGTTAGAATTATGCATATGATAAACAAAATTGTCAAACCATGATACATGTCTATTTCTTGTTTTTGTTCATGGATATCATATCCCCATTCTCCAAAAATAACAGTGGCCTATTATTCCTAGTTTGGCACAAAATTTCACCCTACACAGGCGCTTCCTTCCAACCACCTCCCAACTAACCACGACTATAAATCGTGGCTAAATCATTCCTTGGCAATTTTCTATCTCGAGGACAACCAATTCTTCCCTTAGGCCTCCTTTCCTCAGCTCTCAATTTGCATATGACCAAGGCCATGACCCTGCGCTTAGCTAAAAAAGAACTTGTCCAGAGCTTCGAGACTTTGGAACCTTCAACCAAGACTAGATCAACAGTCCTCATCCTCCTTCATGATCAATGATCGAGATCCACTTCAGGACTCCGTGCTTCAGAAATCTCAACTTTCCTCACTTGCCTCCTTCCGAAACGCTTTTACCCGGAGTTCATGATTTGCCAACGGGTGTCCTCCCACAGATCAATGACAGTGAATCACTTCGACTCTTCAGGCTTCGAAAGTTTCAAACTTCCCTCCTTCACCTTCTCCTGGAGTGCTTTCACCCAAAGTCGACGACCCTTCGATGCGTGTCTTCTTGAATCGACGGTCGATATATACTCTTGCCTTCGGGCCTTCGGGAGTTTTAGACCAAGTGAAACCTGTCACATATTTCCCTTTTGGAGTACCCAATATTCTAGACTGCACGATATGTTTCCATGTGGAGAAATGCTGGAAGAAGACATGTGTCCTAATCAGGCGGGTGACACGTGTCACGTTCTAATCAACTTTTCAATATTCCAAAAGCTCAAATCTTACTAACACGTGGCACACATCCCATGTGTCCATGTCATCCCATGTGACATTCCCAAGCCATGTCACTTTGGGGATTCCAAGTTCCACATCACCTCTAGGTGATGTCATCGTGCCCCATCACTTCAGGTCTTTGGGCTTCGGGGCTTTTGGAGTTTTCAAACTAGCACACTTCCAATTCTCCCGAACTCTGAATTCCCTAAATAACCAAACTGTCGCCATGTGTCCTCTTAGATTGGATGATCAATATTCACTTCAAGTCTTCACCCGGAGTTCACGGATCTGCTCCATGTGTCCTCCTCAATCTGACGGCTATGTTTTACTTTGGGGCTCTGGACTTCGAAGATCTCAAACTTCAACCTTTTTCCTTGAAAACATTTTTATCCCGGGATCACGATCTACCGACGCGTGTCTCCCACGGATCGATGACTACAATTCCTTCGAGACTCTGAACTCCAAAAATATCAAACTTCGAACTTATCTGGCCCCACTGGATTTTATCCAAATCCATGGATCTTTTGACACGTGGCTCTTTGTAGAGAAATGGTTGAGATCCTCTCAGATGATCAGACGATTGAGGTTTTCTTCGACTCTCCATCTTTTCGAGCTTCGGGAGTCTCAAAACTCAACTGAAAACCTCTCAAACATATTCCTCCGAAGTTACTAATCTGCTTCAACGTAACCTCTTGGCAATTGACTGTCAGGATCTACTTTGGATGATTCGACAGTCAACATTTACTTCGAGTCTCCTACTCTCTAGGCTTCTGGAGTTTCAACTCTCAACGTTTCCTCGCTTTCTCTTTCCCGGAGTGCTTTCACCCGGAGCACGTGATTAGTTGACACGTGTCCTCCTATGGATCGACGATCCCCAGTTACTTCAGCAATTTGGAGTTTTGATGTTCGAGCCCTAATATGTCAAATCACTGCATGCCTTTAAAATTTACGGGGGCATGCATCGATGGTTTGGAGTAACCCGATTTTCGCCTCACAATTATCCTGATGCTGACCCATAATCCCTCGGTTAAACCGTGGTTTGGATTGCGGGATCACCTTGGGAAATTATCTCCCATGCAACTCGGTTCCCCACAATGCCTGCTGGTCGTTGATCTCTCTCTCTAATGGGATCTGACGGTCACAACCTTAGCCCTTTCTTTCTTTTCACCGGACGACCCTTTTTCACCTTTCCTCCGATCCAACGATCCTGGATCTCTCTTGATCCTTCAGTGGTGATCGCTCCCAAATTCAAAAGGGACGGTCACGATCCTTCGAACCCTTACAGAGGATCTATGACGTTTTATCTCCTGTGTAGCTTTTGCAACGCCATTCCTCCTGAGATTTTCAATTTCACAGTTATATTTTGATCTCGAGCACGAGGCTCTGACCAACAGACCCGACCCATACTAGCCCATTGTTTCAACCAAAATCTATGATACCAAACTGTAACATACCCAACTGTAACAACCCTCCTAGTTCAGGACAACTTCTCTGTAATCTAGTGCAATTTTTTTTTTTGTTTGTTAAAGTGTGTGCGCGCGTGTAGAAGAAACTACCCCTCGACTCTACGTCAACACTCGAACCAATAGGATGCAAGTAAGATGAACACAATCAAGACGACCCGACATATCATAGTGACAACAAGAAACAACGCCCCTGGACATGAGGTGGGCAACTAGCAGCTGTAAGCAGAAACAGACACCAAGGGTTAGGCACAGTAATGTCACAGAAGGAAAGAATCCAACAGTAGAGTCGCACTAGTGGAACTGTGCCTTTAAACAGCCCGAGACTACTGATATGGCTCAGAGTGTGTCTCAAGAGTGGAACTGTGCCTTTAAACAACCCGAGACTCTTGATACGGCACTGGATTCCTTCCACCGAATTTACACACAGGCATAAATACTAAGCCACAAGAGGTGTCTATATCCCTCCCGACACGAAATTACTATGCAACACAATACCACCAAGTACTACAAAATCAAGGACCATCATAACCTCTACGGGAGACGCAAGTCGGGAGGACTCTAATAACGACCCACTCCTATTGTGACCCGAAGACATCAATCCGGATCAAATGCTCCCTTAATTATTATTAATCTATGGAGACCTTGCTTCAATATAACGAATAAAAACCTAGCATTCTTAGACATCATCTCGAACAGTTCAATTAAACAAAATTGACATTGCGACTCACCCATCATCATTGACCTTGCAAATTAAAATGACTCTTATTAGTGCAATCAACAAGTAATATCAGGGCAAAACAATCATTAAAATTGCGAAACAACCATCGTCAATTCCCTGGCCATTAAACAACCTTATCGATGCAAATTAACAAGTACTCGTCATGGCAATTATACAATATTAATTTTCATGCAACATCATTTCCCTGGCAAATTATACAACCTTAATATTGCAATTTAAACGATTAATACCACGGTAATGAAACTAATTATTAAGAATGCCATTTTAACAAGCATTACCATTGCCATTGAACAAATATTTAAATTGCGATCTAAATAGCATCACAAACATTCATTTAACAATATTAACTTCTCAACATAAGTAACCTAATTAACATTGCAATTTGAACAATTACTCAACCTTGCAACTCAACCCACAATAACATTTCAATTAATAACAATTAATATGGCCATTAAACAATTACTTACATTGCAATCCTACCAGCATTTACATTGCCATTAATAATAGGAACAGTTGCAATTAACAACTACTTACCATTGCTCAACTAGTATTAACCTTCCCTTGAATAATATTACATTTGCAGTTAAACAATAAGTAACCAAAATTATTAACCTTGCAATTCCGCTAGAATTAATATTTCCATTAATAATATGAACAGTTGCAATTAAACCACTAATTACCATTGCAGTTCCACTAGTTTTAACATTCCATCAAGAATGATAATATTGCAATTAAACCATAAGTAAACCAATACTGAACATTGCGTTTCCCCTAAAATTTATATTCACGTAATTATATTAATATTCCGATTAAACAACTACTTAACATCGCCATTCTGCCAACATTAACATTTACATTACTAAAATTAATATGGCAATTAGAATATTTTTAATTTCGTGAGTCAAACGTCATAATTGACCTTGAAGCTTTAACAATTCTTGTTATTGCAACTTCAAATAATATCATGGTAGTTAAGCCAACATTAACCTTGCAGCTTAAACCAATATTGACATTAGTATTCAATAAGTATTATTATTGCATTAAGTTTAAACAACGTTGCATTAAGAATATAGCGAGTAATTAAATAATATCTAAATTAATCACTGCCAACAACCAGTATTTTCATCGCAGATCAACAAATATTAATTTACAACACGTAGACTAATTCGGTGGAGGTTAAATTAAAAGAACGCAGAATAATTCGATGGAGGTTAACTGGTGAGGAATTGGCCCAGAATCAACTGTTTGTACACGTGCAATAATTGCCATTGCAGATCCACTATCCAATTCCCAAGAAGGTGATAATGACCTCCCTACTGTAAACGATGTCAACCAAACGCTGCCGACCAAGTCATAATAAGATTCGAATAAGCATTTGCAATAAATGACGGGTTGTATCCACCAACTCGTCCCCAATTAGAGTTTGATGACAGTCCTCCCATTTAGTTAGTAAATGGTTGATTAAACTTAACCAGCGCTACCTTGTGGCTGTTTGGTGAACCCTAAAGAATATTAGGTTGAACCCTAAATTATTATGAATAACCTAAAATTCTGAAAGTTTAACCGTACTACTAAATGCTAACCCTAATCTATTCTTGGTTAGGAACTGTTGCGCAGGTAAAAAGACAACGGTTCTGGGAATCCATTTCTGCAGTGGATATATCTCAATCTGGGAATAGCTGGACATCGTCTGGATCGAGGGAACGGCAATCGGCATTTGCTTTACCCGTGTCACCTTGAAAATGTTTTTACTCGTAAATTGTAGTATAGGTAGACATCAAATTTTTCTTTTGATTGGTTATGATTTTGAAATTTAAAATTACTTTTGATTTATTAAAGTTTAATATTTTTTTACAAATATAAAATACAACTATCCCTTCGAATATAAAAACATTTCTTAAGAATGAAAATCCATCCGATAAGTATTATCATTAAATAATTTTACATCACCCGATTTCTGTTTAAATAAAGGGGATACATGACCCAGTTTGCTTATACGAGTCTCAGGTTTTATTCACAGCCACCATTGCTATTCTGATTGACCGGATATTGGGTTTAACACAGCGCCTACGGCCCAGGCATATTCAACTCCACAACCCACAGAAACACACAGTCACGAGTAACACGACTCCGCAACCCACAGCAAACACACGGGCATAAGGGATGAACGGGTGGAGCGACCTCCTCCAGTTCGCAAAGGGTGAAATACACATGCGGAGAGATAAAACCCTAATTTGAACGATACTATTTAACACAGCATTAAAACGAAAATGGAACTGTATGAATGAAACGCAATTATTATATGGAAGGGTTGACGTAGCGATATGGAAGGCAGATACATTACAACGAAGAGATGAAGGCAAACTTTTAGGTACATCAACGCAGACCCTTATGGATGCAACTGTAGAACCTTGAGATGCAGAGTAAAAGCACAATAGCTCCATACGCCGTGGCTAAAAACGCCCAGAATTCAGATTCTAACACACCCAGGAATAGTTTCCAAATGCCCCCACACAAGAATGGTTTACTGTATCAAGGAAAAACGCCCAACCTGGGAAGGCTTCACGGTAAAAAAAAATAACTCGCCCACCAAAATGAATAAAAAAAAAACGACCAAGGTAAAATTCCCACAATATAATAAAAATGCCCCAACCAAAGGTTTGCACACAGTACGAATGAAGACCCAACGATAGAAAAACGCCCGTGTATAAATTGGACACCCGCAGAAGGAAAAATCGCTCTGCGTTCTACGGGGATGCCTCCCATGGAAGGGTAAAATCGAAACAACATAAACCCACAACCATTTACCAGAAACCCTCAACTACGCTGTTATAGAAACTAAAATCTTCTGAATACCCTCTTTTTTCTCTTACAGAGTATGCAGGACGAAGAAACAATAGTCCACAACAATACAACCATAATCACAACAGTAAATCACTTATGCATTCTACTCTACTAGTTCAGGAACATACCTTGGCCTTATTCGCTTGCCGCCACGATTCCTGTGCTCCTGCCGCTCCTGCTCCTACTTGCTGACCACAAGAACCCACCGGTACCTCCCAGCCAAACGCTAGGGGTACTCTTCTTCCCCCTCATCCCCCCGAGCCGCAAAGGGGCCACACACAATCAAAGAGTAACTAGCTCCTCAGCTCGCCTCCAAGGCTGAGCTACCACTCAAATCTGCTGAGGCTTCCCAACTCCTACCAGAAATTAGTCAGTCTCTATCTCCAACATAACCATACCAATCTCAGCCAAAAGTCCCCTCTTTCTTTCCCCCCTTCTCCCTTTTCTTTTTCCTGTCTCAAACCCTAATTCCCTTTTTCTTAGGTTTTCCCCCCTTTTTCTCTTTTGACTTTCTTATTTTTCTTTTTAATTTATTTTGTTTATATATTTCATTTTTTTTCTTTTTTTTTCTTTTCAAAAATTCAAGGGTATGAGCGCTCATTTTTAATTTCCTTTTTATTTTCACATGCTTAACTTCATTTGTTTATAATTTGTTTATAATATAAATATACATGTATATATTTTCATTTTTCTATTAATAAGCAT
>ML782601.1:402848-414102 GCA_009831015.1 Picea engelmannii | reverse complement strand
GAATCAACATAATAAAAAAGAGGGAATCTAATGCACTTCCCATGACTGGTAAAATGGGATATGATAGTCACTAAGAGTGAGAGGCACCTAACCTCCTCTGCACCGAAAGAGGCAATTTTCAGTTTTCCACCAGACACATGAAAATCAGTTGGGGATAGTACCTCAACCCCAATATATCGTTGATAGTACATGAGCTGAATCTCAGTGGAAACACCTATTGGGACATATGGGAAATGGGGAAAATCCTTCCCTCTCCTGGATCTCCCAGTGATAAAATAAATATCCTCCTCAGTGGGATGGTACCATTGATCCAAACCCACATAAAAATCCTGTTGATGGACATCCCATTGACGAATCAGATGCATCAACAACTTGGAGTGCCCCTTAAGGGATGTATCCTCCTCATAGTACTTAAGGAGGCCTACATCCCTTAAGAGAGCATGAGTCACTAGAGTAATATGGCGAGGGTACAAATCCCTCTCCCTCGCCTCCCATTCCCATACAACATTGTACAGGTACACCTGTTGCTCCTTTTGTTGTTGATTGTCTCTCCACTCACATCTCTACATGATTAACATATCAAATACATCATCCTCACTCATACATAAAACATTAAAAAAAATCTATTGAATGGTAAATTTATTTATAAATACAGAAAAATAACTTCCTTCAAAAAATAAGATAATTGCATTAACGGTGTGCCAAAAACACAGTCACGCATCGTTCGTGGTGCGCCCATATATATTGTGAGCATCGTGACTGGTGTGTCAGTGTAAACTAATGCACCAAAAACAATTGTTCTATTGTGTTATGTGGTGTGTTGGAAAATGGTACCACACCGGGGCACTACACTACAAAAAAATACGCCCTGGTGCATTACGTTTATCATACGCACCGCTTAAACTAAAAAAAAAATTAAAATTTTAAAGCAGGTAAACAATTATTTAAAATTAGAAAAAAAAACCAATGCGTATACCTTCCCTACATGCACTGATGCGTGTAACTAACATAGTCTCATCATCACATAAACTTTAACAAATTTTCAAGTATGGAACTTTAAAAAAATGTGTTCCATACAAGAAAGCGCAGTATGGGAACTGGATGGAAATCAGGGTGCCAAATAGGGTTCCCATGAAGGGTAGGCACTATTGTACATGTTACGACATGAAAAAATAGAATGGACAGTGTCACAATTTGATGGGATCAAACCTAAGGCTTTGTGTCGACAAAATGAATAGTTAATAATGTAAGACGATGATGCATGGAAAAATATATCCCTATATTCCGATTCGAGACATGTACCTCAATTTCAGCGGATGTCGCCATAGAAAAAGGCCAAACAAAACATCACCGAGTCCTGTAAAATGCATCCAGAAATACTAGACTCAGGGTAAAAATGCATAGCGAAATCTAAAAGAAAAAAAACGAATTTAGATTTTCTGGACATGATATACTAGCTATATAGTTTATGTATATTGTTAGGATCTTTCTTATGACTCCAACTAATGTTATTGAAATTCATGTTGATGCTTATGCATGCTTTTTAATGGTTTATTTGATGAAAAATTCCATTCTAACAAAAAAATAATTAACAACTAATGAAACCTATGTTAAGATATTTGCCTCACCATGTCCAAGGTCCAATGAGATCTACCTAACAAATATAAATGAAGCACCAAACCCAATAAACCCACACTCAAAAATAAAAATCACTCACATCACACAACTATGTATAAGGCATTATGTATTCTGACAAATTATGCAAAGGAGAACCCATTGCTAGGCTTAGGCCAAGTATACCTATCGTCATTGATGAAATCATGGGCCATTGTCAACATCATGTGGCACAACATGTCGGGGACACGCCATAGAGAATCAAATTTCTATGTATGCAGACACTCTTTGTGAGTATTCTTATGAGATATTGTAGCTCCTTAATGATCCCCATTAAGACAAAAATGAAGTACGAAACATTGATCTTTGGTGTAATTGAGAGAAAAGAATATAGTGGTAGGCTCTAAAAGAGATATATGAGGATGAAAATGGTCAAGAGTCGGTATTTCACTGGATGCCCCAGAAAATGCCTCTAGTTCTAGATTGAAACTCATCATGTTAACCCTCGTTGGTTCCAAATCATGAAGAAGAGATGATCGATGTGTCACATCTTCATTTGTCTTATCGAACATATCCATGACTTCCAGGATGGCCTCTTCTAAAGGAAACTCTATATATAGGAATTCATGTGAACGTGGAGAGTCAACAACCCTTGCGGGTAGAGTAGGTTGATCATACTCCCCATGTGAATGGAGCTTCTGACCAGTGTCAACAGACACTGATGGGATCATCGAGGAGGCAATCTCAACTATTGTGAGTGGCATGCAAGCTCCATAAGACTCTACTTCCACAGGAATTGGCACTACCCAAGGATCGAAATACCCAAGAGATCCACTAGTAATAGAAGAGATCATATTAATAAGAGCCACATTTGGGGAAGGAGGTGGTGGGGGAAGGGTAAATTTACCCAACAAGGAGGATTCTTTGAACATATCTGTATCTACACTCATATACGGACTCTTGGAATCACCAACAAAGGAAACATTGAAGCCTACATTGGTCCTAAGGTTAGGTGTGCAATATTCAAGTTGGTCAATGGTCACGATCATCCCTTGGTGATGAAAGTGACAGACTCTAAATACTAATGAGACTACAACCAACATCTCATAAAACCAAGTGTTCCCAAGTAGTAGGTTATACTCTAGAGGGGCATCAACCACTTCAACTTCCTTGGAAATGGTTTTTCCACCTAACTCTATCGGAAATGTGGTAATGATACCATGAGGATGAAACATTTGTCCATCAAATTCCTTAAGTATGGTGTTATATGGTTCAATATTTGGAGAGCCAATAAATTTCCAACATGATATGGACATGATACAAGTGGAGGCTCCTTCATCAACCACCGTTCGGTAGTTTATTTTCCCACAAATTATTACTTGAATCTAAAAATAAATTTGGTGGGAGAGTCTATGTCAAGTTTGGTCCAAATCAAATGCAATCATACTATATTCCAAGGGGTCAACCCCACTTATTGTTGACAACAATGCCTTACATTGCATCAGACAACTTTGTAGGACTTTGAGAGAAAACATGGCACATAGTGTCTGGGACATGTCTTCCATAATATTGTAGTTGTGGGTGGCCTATGAATTGGGATTATGATTTGTTCATCAAAGAACACCATTGTCTTGGAATAACACTATATCAAACGATTCATTCTCTATTTTGAGAGGGCCACTAAGCTAAGAAGAGGGTGCTTGATCTAGATTCACAGGACCAACCTCAAGAGTTTCATAGTTATGAGCTCAAGTTTGAAAGGACATTGTATGGTCACACATGAATATGTGATAGTTTGAGGATGACCCATCCAATTGAGGCATACCTGCCATGCCCCCTTATGGACGAGAATGATTTGTGGAAAACATTTTTTGTGGTTGGGGAGGAAACAAATGTGTCAAAAAAATAGGCTACTGGGGAGATTTTTGTTGGGAATAATACCCATGAATTTCATCAAATTTTGGAAACTAGTGAGTAGGATGGTCCTCCCCACAAATATTGCAGGCTAACCTATCCTTCTTCTTATCCGTAGTGCCTCAAACAACATTGTTTCCCACACTCATTATTATAATTCTTCTTCTTTTTTTTCTTCCCTCCAGGTTGTTGAGGATTCTTCGGTTGCATGGACTGCACCAAATTCACCTCAAAGTTTTGAATGGGAACTTGATAAGTTTGCGTAGTGTATTTAGCAGGTGGTGGGTGTGATGAAATATTCAGTTGACCCAATTGTCTGAATAACTATCCCACAGAGACATTGGATCCATAACCTACCACACCATCAACATGGGGTCCCAAGTTTTCCTTGTGGGGATCTGTTGACAACATTGGAGCATGAGGGATAGTATGATACTAAGAGTATATCAATTCTAAATGTTGGGAACATAAAACTACCTACTCCTCAATAACTTCCCCTACCATTGCAACATCCTTGGTGATGGGAGGTAACAAAGACTTAGTAAACCAATTTGTGAGGAGATAGCCAAGAATCTTGGCTTTGATCGTCCTACGTCGTCGTCTCCACTCATGAGTGTTATCAGAAATGTCGGTGGAGGTATCTTGGTGCAAGGATTTCAATAACTCTGTCCTAGTCTCGTACCTCATTGACAATTTAAAATGCGTTAGAAACACCATAGCCAAGGTATTAAAGTTGTTTTAGGAAGCGACTTTGAGTTCAATGTACCATTTAGAAACACTTTTAGTCAGGGTTCTCTAGAAAATATTCAAGTTAATAATATCAACCATCAAGGAGTTGGATGAGCACTAGAGATGATAAGTCATGATGTGCGTTGAAGGGTATTTTCCTGGTTTTCCATCAAACTTGGGTATATTTTATGGAAATTTGACGAGGATAGTCAACCATAATGGGTTGTGGAGAATGGTGTCATTCATCAAACATGATAGGTCTAGAAAACATAATGTCGCCAAGAAAGGAAACTACTTGTTGGAAAATGGATTTTGGTAAAATGATGAAGAATCTTATGAACTAGATGGACCTTGAGGACCCCCCATATTGTGATTTCCAATGGAAAATTGGTGCCCAAAGGGATTATGGCTCCCATGTTGTTTTCCCCTAGGAACAAAAGCACTCCCATAAACATTATTTCTTCCAAGATAAAACATACGCCCAGGAACATAAGCACTCCCAAAAGGATTATTACCCCCTGGCCCATAACTACCCTTAGGATCAAGAGTAACCCCAGGAACATAGGTAAATATGAAATGGTTACTACCTCTTGACCCATAATTTCCCCTAGGGGGAATTCCCCCAAGAATAGAAATAAATCCAAAATGGTTACTACCTCCCAACCCATAAATTCCCCTCGAGGGAAGGTATTGATTAGGAGAATCCATAGACCGACTATGAACATTCCAACCAAAAGGAAATCTAAGATTTAGCATTGTCGATCTTCCTATATGGATGTCGAAGTGAGATAGAAATCCCCCCCAATGATAGAACCAAGGATTTTCTCCCCACCAAACACAAATATTAATGTGGGAATAACAAGTGATAGGGAAGGCATGTTAACACTAGATACACTCATGGAAGGGAATGAAGTTACAAGTGGAATTACCGATATCGCAAAAGTGGATGTACTAGGCAGGGATGGTGTAGGACCTATGACAGTAATAAATGGCAAGGAGGAAACCATTGAAGTGCCTCCCGTGACACTAAGTGATGATTTGGAAAATGTTTCCATACTCGATGAACCACTCATTCTTGACATCCTATGAGATCATTGAAAAGTGAAAAAGGCTGACTAAAATTTCCCCCTAACCTAAGGAGTACGGGGTTGAAAGTGTAGATTTTAACCTTGTACAATAAATTACTAAAAATGGATTCTTAACCAAAGTAGAAAAGACACAAATGACACACACACACACACACACACACATTACACAAATATTTTACCCTAGAAACCCAAACTAGGAAAACCAACAACTTGTTTAGAGTCACACCTCTAATATTCTATTCATCATATATCTCTTTATTGTTTACAATATAATATATATAGGATCCCTCAGATTCCAAAACCTCTAATCCATTGACCCAAATTGGTAAAAAATCATGATTTCTAAATCAAAACTAGAAAATCATTGACGAAAACCATGTTGCAAAAAACCACTGAAAACATATGCAAAAAAATTCCCAAACAAATTTCAGGGGTGTTTCCTACGAACCCTCACGCAGGGGACTCCCACGACCTAGAAAAGAGGGATCCACCCCCTATGACCCCCTAGAGGTGCACCTGACAGAATGCAAACACCAATTCTAATCATCCAAAGAATATAACACATACCGAACATTCTCCCACTTGTTGTTTTCTTTTTATACAGGGCATTATAGGGTTACATAGTAAAAAATCCAATGCAACAATGCCCATAGCTCCTCTAGATTTTGTTAATGAATCTACAACATTATTTAAAGTGTCCACCTTCATTAACAACACCTTCTTTTCTTCAACCATGTCTCTCACAAAGTGATATTGTACATCGATATGCTTTGTCTTTGAATGATAATCCAAGTTATTTTCCAGGAAGATCACACTTTGATTGCCACAATATGTCCTTACAACTTGTTGTACCAACCCAATACTTGAGCATAATCTCTATAACCATACTTCTTCCTTGCTTGAATGAGTGGCTACCATTTATTCAAATTATGTAGTTGAGAGTGCCACTACAAATTCTCTTCTTCTCCTTAGTGCCTCCACCAACATTGTTTTGGGTTTGTTGGGTCCCATGCTCATTATTATAATTATTCTTTTTGTTTTTCTTCTACCCTCCAGGTTGTTGAGGATTCTTCGGTTGCATGGAATGCACCAAATTCACCTCAAAGATTTGAATGGGCACTTGATCATTTTGCGTAGTGGGTGTAGCAACTGGTGGGTGTGATGAAATATTCAGTTGACCCAATTGTCTGAATAACTATCCCACAGAGACATTGGATACATAACCTACCACAACATCAACATGGGGTCCCAAGTTTTCCTCATGGGGATCTGTTGACGACATTGGAGCATGTGGGATAGTATCATACTGAGAGTATATCAATTCTAAATGTTGGGAACATAAAATTACCTACTCCTCAGTAGCCACCCTACCATTGCAACATCCTTGGTGATGGGAGGTAACAAATACTTAGTAAACCAATTCTTGAGGAGATAGCCAAGAATCTTGGCTTTGATCATCCTACGTCATCATCTCCACTCATGAATGTGATCAGAAATGTGGGTGGAGGTATCCTGGTGCAAGGATGTCAATAACTTTGTCCTAGTATCCTACCTAATTGAAAATTGAAAATGTGTTAGAAACACCATAGCCAAGGTATTAAAGTTGTTTTAGGAAGTGAATTTAAGTTCAATGTACCATTTAGCAAAAAATTTAGTCAGGGTTCTCTGGAAAAGATGCAAGTGAATATTATCATCCATCAAGGAGTTAGATGAGCACCAGAGATGATAAGTGATGATGTGCGTTGAAGGGTTTTTTCCTGGTTTTACATCAAACTTGGGTATATTTTATGGCAATTTGGTGAGGATAGTCAACCATAATGGGTTGTGGAGAATGGGGTCATTCATCAAACATGATAGGTCTAGAAAATATAATGTCGCTAAGAAAGGAAACTACATGTTGGAAAATGGATTTTGGTAAAATGATGAAGAATCTTGTGAACTAGATGGACCTTGAAGACCCCCCATAT
The DNA here is from genome assembly GCA_009831015.1 of Picea engelmannii. Taxonomy (NCBI): domain Eukaryota; kingdom Viridiplantae; phylum Streptophyta; class Pinopsida; order Pinales; family Pinaceae; genus Picea; species Picea engelmannii. The sequence goes on along the minus strand of ML782601.1, from coordinate 406,790 downwards.
TGTGATTTCCAATGGAAAATCAGTGCCCAAAGGGATTATGTATCCCATGTTGGATGCCCCTGGGAAAAAAAAAACTCCCATAAACATTATTTCTTCCAAGAACAAACATACCCCTAGGAACATAGGCACTCCCAAAAGGATTACTACCTCCTATTCCATAAATACCCTTAGGAAGAGTAACCCCAGGAACAGAGGTAAAGCCGAAAGTGTTACTACCTCTTGACCCATAATTTACCTAGGGGGAATTACCCCAAGAATAGAAGTAAATCCAAAAGGGTTACTACCTCCCAACCCATAAATTCCCCTCAGGGGAAGGTCTTGATTAGGAGAATCCCTAGACCCACAATGAACATTCCAACCAAAAGGAAATCCAAGATTTAGCATTGTCGATATTCCTATAGAGATGCCGAAGGGTGATAGAAATCCCCCCCAATGCTAGAATCAAGGCCTTTCCCCCCACTGAAAACAAATATTAATGTGGGAATCACAAGTGGTAGGGAAGGCATGTTAACACTAGATACACTCATGGAAGGGAATGAAGTTACAAGTGGAATTCCCCATATCGCAAAAGTGGATGTACTAGGCATGGATGGTGTAGGACCTATGACAATAATCAATGGAAAGGAGGACACTAGTGAAGTGCCGCCTGTGACACTAAGCGATGATTTGTAAAGTGCTTCCAGACTTGATGAACCACTCATTCTTGACATCTTGTGAGGATCATTGAAAAGTGAAAAAGGCTCACTAAAATTCCCCCCTACCCTAAGGAGTACGGGCTCGAAAGCGTAGATTTTAACCTTGTACAATAAATTAATACAAATGGATTCTTAATAAAAATAGAAAAGACACAAATGGTGCACACACACATTACAAACATATTTTACCCTAGAAACCCAAACCAAGAAAACCAACAACTTGTTCAAAGTCACACCTCTAATATTATATTCATAAAATATCTCTTTATTGTTTACAATATAATATTTATAGGATCTCGCGGAATTCAAAACCTCTAATCCATTTACCCAAATTGGTAAAACACCCTAATTCCTAAATCAGAACTAGAAAACCATGTGTCGAAAAACCATTCTAAAACAGACGCAAACAAATGCCAAAACAATTTTCAGGGGTGTTTCCCATGAACCCCCACGCAAGGGGATCCCACCACCCAGACAAGAGGGATCCACCCCCTGTGACCCCCCATGAAGGGGGGGGGGATGGAACCCCCCCTGCGGTGAACCCGACACGACGCGAAAACCAGGTCTACTCATCCAAATAATATAACACATACCCAACATTCTCCCACTTGTTGTTTTATTTTTATACAGAGGATTATAGGGTTACATAGTAAAACATCCAATGCAACAATTCCCATAGCTCCTCTACACCAAGAGAACTTCTCAGTGCTCATATATTTTGTTAATGAATCTACAACATTATTCAAAGTGTCCACTTTCATCAACAACAACTTCTTTTCTTCAACCATGTCTCTCACAAAGTGATATTGTACATCGATATGCTTTATCATTGAATGATAATCCAAGTTATTTTCTAGGAAGATCACACTTTGATTGTCACAATATATCCTTATCACTTGTTGTACCAAACCAATACCTGAGCACAATCTCTATAACCATACTTCTTCCTTGCTTGCATGAGTGGCTACCATTTATTCAACTTATGTAGTTGAGAGTGCCACTACAAACTGTCTTTTTCTCATCCAACTAATTTCTCCTCCAAATAGGTTAAACACATACTAGATTATAGATATTCTGGGATCTAGATCTCCAACCTAGTCTGCATCAACAAAACCATGTATGTCCAACACTCTATCCAATCCTGGTATTCATTAGTAGCACAATTTATAACTAGTAGTGCCACACAAATACCTAAAAACCCTCTTTATTGTTGTCCAATGCTCCTTCTCTAGTTTTGACATATACCTACTCAAAACTCCTACTACATGTGTAATGTTCGGTCTAGTACATACCATTTCATACATCAAACTTCCAACTGCACTAGAATACAAAACATAGGACTTTTTCTCTTCCTCTTCCTATGTCTTGGGACATTGATCCACAAATAACTCTACACCCATAGGAATAGGGACCCTGATCGGTTTACATTCTTGCATATTAAACCTCTGCAATATTTTCTTGACATATTTCCTCTGATTTAACCAGATTTTCTTGTTTACTCGATCTCTTTTAAATTCCATGCCCAAAATGAAATCTACAACACCAAGATCCTTCATGTCAAATTTAGAGGACAACTAAGTTTTCACATCCTAGATAATTTCCTTGTTGTTTCCTATCAACAACATATCATCCACATACAAGACCAAATAAATAAGTTGATCACCAATTAATTTGAAATACACTCAGTGATCCGCTTTGCTTCTTGTGAAGCCAAGTACCAACATATAAGTATCAAATTTTTGATACCACATCCTTGGTGATTGCTTTAACCCATACAAGGACTTTTTCATCTTGCATACTAGTTATTTATTTCCCTTCACAACAAATCCTTTTGGCTTCTTCATGTAGATTTCTTCTTCCAGATCCCCATGTAGGAATGTTGTCTTCACATCCATATGTTCTACCTCAAATTCAAAATCAAAAGCAATAGAGAAAATAAATCTAATTGAAGTGAACTTGTAAACAAGAGAAAAAATCTCACCAAATTCAATTTTCTCTACCTGAGAATAACCTTTTGCTAGTAATCGAGCTTTGTATTGATCAACTTTTCCTTCTGCCTTTTGTTGGATATGTGTTATATTCTTTGCATGACTAGAAATAGTGTATACATTGCATCAGGCATGTGAGGGGGGTCATAGGGGGGTGGAGTCTCCCTATCCAGGGAGTTTGTAGGGGGGCGGGAGCCCCCTTGCGCAAGGGTTGTTTCACCCCTGAAAAAAATTGACATTTTTTTTGCGTCTGTTTTTAGTGGTTTTTTAACACATGGTTTTCACTGATGGTTCTCTAATTCTGGTTAAGGAATTAGGGTTGTTGACTAACCTAGGTCAATATATTAGGGGTTTTGGATATCGTGGAATCATATATATTGTATTTTATTATAAACAATGAAGATATGATTAATACAAGAAGATTAGAGTTGCGACTCTAAACATGTTGTTGATTCTCCTGGTTTGAGTTTCCAGGGTAAAAATATCTATGTAATGTGTGTGTGTGTGTGCCATTATATATTTTTTGTTTTTATTTAGAATATGTTTGCAGTAATTAATTGTACAAGGTTAAAATCTACATTTGTTATCAGAGCCATTTTTGGTCTTAAGGAGGATGCCTTTGTGGCTAAGGGTTTGGCTCGGGTCTATGATAATCCTTATTACAGTGGAATATTTACGGTATTGATTCTTCAGGTGAAAAGAAATGGTGAGCGGTTCGAAAATAGAGATCGATAAATTTAATGGGAAAATTTTTGAGTTGTGGAATCTCAATATGGAATATCTATTGGTGGAAAAATATCAGTGGATCATTGTCGATCTAGGTACTGCACCTACGGGAATGTCAACAAAAGACTGGAAAAAGTTGGATCAGAAGGAAAAAAGAACAATCTGATTGTGTGTTAAGGTCCTAACCCACACATAGGTAGATCAATGTTTTCGGATGTAATAAAGGTCAATATTAATAAGACCTTTCAATAAAATAGAATAAGGCGGATGTAAGAAGACCTAATAGAAGCTTCCGCTTCTAGAAGGATATTCCTCTAGATGCTTCTTTTTAGTATAATTAGGAGTCGAGGGTATGAGAACCCTAGCTTGGATATTATTGTAACAGAGCGTTTCTCAACTGGAGGTTGCCCCCTCGAAGAGGCCTGTGAACATTGCTATCTGATTCAAAGTGCTATTTATGTTGCTATTTCGTATATCATTTCTGTGTATTGTGAAGATTATGCTGGATATTTTACTGTTATTCTGTCATTTCT
>ML782601.1:368168-390524 GCA_009831015.1 Picea engelmannii | reverse complement strand
CTTGCTATAACAACGATGGTTCTGAAAGGGTCTTTTTGTGTGGAAGTTGTGCAGAAGAATGTCACTGAATATAGTTAGAGGTGGGGAAAAAAGTAAAGCGAGTGAAAAGGGTGATGGTAGATGTTATTTCCCTTGCAAAAAATGTTGCCTCATACGTCCCGTAAGAATTTTAATAGCAATAGCTACAAAACATTGTAGGAAATATGGGCACATTGATTGCAGATCGAATGAATATCGTTCCATGGTAATTAGCTATATATTCATTATCTGTTTTTATTTTGTCAATTTTATATAAAATTATATATATGTATATATATTGTTTGAATGTTTGTTATAGTATACACTAATTTTGCATGATTGTTTGTAATTATAAAGTAGAGTTTCCCTCTAACTTTCCGTAGAATATTGCACCAAGTATTAGTAGAAATGATGTTGTACAAGTTGAGGAACATCATGGCCAAGCAAATGATGATCTCATGAAAGAAGATGATGGGACAAATCAAGTTAATGATCCCATGGAAGAAGAGTATGGAACAAATCAAATGATCCAAGATTTGTTTTCGCAGCCGGATGAGGATGGGGACAGTGATGGTATTTATGATGAACCTCTATTAGAAAAGGAAAATAAACGACTTTATGAAGGATCAAGAGAAAATATTCTCTTCGATACATTGCTGCTAGTGAACTTAAGGTTATGAATAATTTGTCGAACACTTGTATGACACAGATCCTAAGGTATGTAATATGTTTCATCTCATATTATACATAAAATTTGATTTTTTTCTATTTGTTTTTAGTGTTAGTTAATGTGTAAAATAAGAATGCAATTTTTACGATTAATATTATTTACATTAACTAGTTATTTGCTATGTTGTAGATTGTTAGGTGAATTTTTGTTACCATCATCAAATATTTTACCTCGCACATATCAAGGTTTGAATGCCATTATGAAAGACATTGGAATGGATTATTAAACTATAGATGCATGTCCTAATGACCATATTATATATTATGGACAACATGCTTCGAAAACAAAATGTTCGCAGTGTCTTATTAGTAGATATCAAATCGATCAAGTAACAAAAAGGGTGCCTCGAAAGGTTCTTCGTCATATTTCCATAATTCCACGTTTGCAGCGATTGTTCAGGGGTGAAAACATAGCACACTTTATGGATTACCATGCACGTAATAATATTGGAGATGGTGTTCTTCGAATGCCTTCCGATGGTTCTGCATTTAGGGAAATTGAGGAAAAATGGGCATATTTCAAAGATGAACCTCATAATGTTAGGCTTTCATTGGCAGCTAATGGTGTTAATCCATTCGGAGAGCTTAGGTCTGTTTACTCAGTGTGGCCTATTTTTTTTTATCAACAATAACATTCCTCCTTGGATGTCAATGAAGAGGGAGCAAATAATGTTGACAATGATTTTTCCAGGTATTTGTTTACATTATTTTTTTGAATGTAACATTTTCATTTGTTTCAATTTTTGCATAATATCTTTTGTTTATTTATTTACTTATATATATTACATGATATCATTCCTATAGTAATTATGTGTAATTTCAAACAATTAGGCAAGTAACAGGTTAAAGATATGAATGTATATATCGAGCCTCTTATCGACGAGCTACTAAAGTTATGGGTTGGCATCACATTGTATGACATATGTAAACCAATCGGGGAGAAGAAATTTAAATTCCGTGGAATACTTTTATGGAAAATTCATGATGCCCCTGGACTAACACATTTTTGTGGTATGTAGCATCCTAATATTTCTCTTTAATACTATAAAAAAATTTAATGTTATCATGGTGCATGTTTAATTTTTAAATAATGTCATCGTATAATTGACATTAATCCATTTGTTGCAGGTCTTAAAACAAAGGGTAAATTTTCATGTCTAGTTTGTGGCCCTAAGATGAAGTATCGACATTCAAAAAGTTTAGGAAAGGTGGTGTTTGATGAGTATAAGAACCTTCTCCCTAAGAACCATAGGTATCGTACTACTGAAAAACATCTTTTCAATGGGAAATAAGAGACTGGTTTAAAACCACAAAGAACAACACCTCACCTATGGAGGTTGGAATATAATAGAAATCATCAAGGTACTCAATTTCTTTATGTATCGTAGATCATGTAATGTTTTGAATGCTTATTTTAATCATTGAATTTATTTTACCGTATTTCATAATTATTTTTGTGATTTCTTTTATGCTTCGTAAAGGTCGCAATCATCATGAAGGTATTAATAATTGGCTTTCACGAGGAATGAAATGTTATCCCACTCAATTCATGAGGTTTCCCTACTATGAGGAGATAAAAATAACTCATTTTTTTGATACAATGCATATCAGGAAGAATGTGACTGAAATGTTATGGCGAATCATAGATAGGAGGGATAAAGAAAAAATTGTCAAAATTTGTACTGACATTCAGGAAGCCAATCATGCAATGCGAAGTGTGATCTGATATTCAAATAGATGAGATGGAGTACTATACCGAAATAACCTTCCATGGTTATTAACAAAGCAACAAAGCAATGATGTAAAAGAGGTCATTAAAAGAATTAAATTTCCCACAGGTTTTTCTTCAAAATAAATAATATCTTAATGAAGAAAGGTTAATTTGGTGGGGTCAAAACACATGATTGGCATACCTTCATTAAGGTAATAATTTTGGTATACATGTTTATATATATTGGCCTTATACATCTTTTATTTATTTTTATTTTTCTTGTCTACTTTGGTCGAAACAAATAACGATTCATTTTTTTGTTACAGTATGTTCTACCGCTATCTCTCCCAAACGACTTTGACAACAATGTCAAACAAGTTATATATGATCTTAGAAAATACATGAGGTAAGTAGTTGTGATTTATATGCAAAATGTTATTTCAAATTATTGTTGTACTTAATGACGGGTGTTTTACTTGTAATGTAATATATTATGTTATGTTATGTTGAAACATGTTATTTTCTTGAGTCATGATCTCATGTATATGGTTGTCATTGAAAGAAATCCATGAAGATTATATAAAGTATTTGAAGAGATAAATTCCTTGTCTAATGTGTGAAATGCAAAATTATATACCTCCAACATTTTTCAATGCACAAGAACACTACCTCATACACCAAGTTGAGGAGATTGAAATTTGTGGACCTGTTCACACAAGTTCAATGTGGATGGTGGAGAGGCACTTGAAATCATTGAAGGCGTTGGTTAGACAAAGAGCACGTCCTGAGGGTTATATTGTGGAGGGATATATGGTATATCAATACATAGTGTATATTAGTCAATATATTCCAAAATTAGCAACGCCAACTATGCATGCAGTGGATTGCATTTAGGATGTGAACTCCATCAAAAGATTTGAAGATCAGGAGCATCTGTTGGGGCAAGGTAGAATGAAAAAAATGAGAGGTAATATATCAATAATTGTGAATTTTTTTATTAATAATACATGTAAATTTTCGTTTTTTGTGTATATGATCATAATCATTAATATATTAATACAATTTATTTCCTAAATTTTTAATATTTATAATTACCTACATGTTGGACATTATAACTAATATTTAATATTGGTTAATTATGATTTTTTGATTCAGTTGCTCAAGAGTGGGATGCATCGCATTTATACATTGCAAATAATCTTGACTGGATGAATGTATGGATTGAAAGATGTAAACAACATAATGGAGGTAGGTTATCATGGCAACGACTTTCTGAATTGGTTAGAGAAGCTCTATGTAACGGAGATGCCAATGTTATGCAAAGGAAAATTGATTTAGCATATGGTTTGAAAGATGGACAGGTAAGTAAATTCACCCATTTTATTCAGTTATTTTATATTATATTAATGTGACTACATGTGTACTGTATTTTTTAGATACTTTCGAAGTTATATAAATATATGTTAATTTATTAATTGAAAATGCATCTTTTACATATATGACATATTGCAGTTGAAACACCACAAGGCTATGTGGTGCAATGGTTGTAAATTTCGCATCAAACAATTGGATGAAACCAGGAAAACTTCTAATAGTGGGATAACTACAATATTCCAGGTCACTAATGTTTCCTCTAGGAGTGACAAACATCCCCAAGAATCTGAAAATAGATACTATGGGTATTTAAACGATATACTTGAGTGTGACTTTAATTCCTTCAAATTAGTTATGTTCGATGTCAAATGGTATAGGTTACGAATGCATGAACACGATGAGGAAAGAACTGCTATTCAACATGCCAACGGATTTCCAATGATTAAAACAACAATGTTTGAAAGAGGACATGATCGCTATGTTTTTCCAAGCCAATGTGAACAGGTCTTTTACTCAAATGTTCCAGGTGAAAGGGATTGGTCATTTGTTGTTAGATATGATCCAAGAGGAAGGCCAATTAAGTATACTCATTTATAGGAAGAAGATGATATTGAAGATCAAGAAGATGATTTGACAGATCAGACAGAGCCAGAAGATCATGCAGGGTCGACATATGAAGAAGACGAAGAATATCATGATCCAAGCATAGGAGACAATATTTCAATTCTTGATGATGATGTCGATGAAAATATGCTCGAAAATGACATTGATGACGATGATGATATCATTAATCCTTTCAACATTGTTTCTGAACTAGATGATGATACATATTTTGAGTTCGATGAAGAAGATCAAGATACAGAATAAGGATGATTACAAAGATGTTGAGGTTGGATTAGGTACATGACTATATAATATTTTAATTTTTATGAATTATTCTCTTAAAATAATTTATTTATAATGTCATGGGTTAATTACATGTTTTTGAGTTTTATGCAACGTTTTTATATCCTATGTTACATGTTGTTTAATTATTATGTGAAACCTGAAAATAGTTTCCAATATACTAAAGTACGTGGTAGACTAAAAATATCATTTAGAAACACATAATTTCATGTACCTGCATTATTTTTTGTTTTTGTAGTTTCTATGCATGAATCTTAATAAGACGTTGCTTTCGATTATTTTCTATTTTATAGATTGGGTTTTGGGGATCAATTGAGAGTGATGTGAGGGGGAGGGGAGGGGCCATATGAGCTTCTACCTTCACGTGGTTCTCCTTGTTCAGTAGAGGATAAATTATTCTTGAAACCAAGAGAAGCTCTTTCATTTTTATACCATCATGATCATATAATATTTCATCAATATTGTTGTCACCGTATTGCATCAACGAAGTTTCGATGAACGTGTTTGTCATTTCTATAGAATTTTTTTTGAAACCCTCATTTTCTTTCAAAGTACACAATTTGGTTGACGCAAGTTTTAAGTTTGCATCAGTGTTTCTTCATTTTTCTTTCAGGTTCTACATTAATGTATATACAATGTATCTGTGTCATAGTTGTACTGATGAAAAATCCCTCTTTTTCGTTGATTTCTTAATCAATGCCATAAAAATACTCCCTTGTAGTACTAGATGCTAGGAAGTGTGTAATGTCGAACGAATTTTACAAGGAACAAGGAACGGAAATTGTACGAGGACTAGACACTAGCAACAATGACCTATGAATGGGGCCAATGTTGAATTTTTTTCAAACAATTTCTATATGCACAGAAATTTGTCATGGATAGACTATTCGCATGCCTTAACAATATGGGAGGGTTTCTAGACTCAAATTTGACTCACACACCCACTTTCTTCCATCATCAATTCATCATGTAAACCATAAACCATAATTTTCTTTCAAGGTACAGATGTAAGTTTTAAGTTTTCATCAGTATTTATTCATTTTTATTTCAAGTTCTACATTAATGTATATACAATGTATTTGTGTCATATTTGTGATGAAAAATCCCTCTTTTTCATTGATTTCTTAATCAACACCATAAAAATACTAGAGGCGGGCAACAGTGACATGTGAATGGGGCCAATGTTGAAATTTTTTCAAACTGTATCTGTATGCATTGAAATTTGACATGGATAGATGATGCAGGAGAATCATCAATAAGTACACATGGCAGGACAGCCTAGTGCCTAAGGACCAATCTGGAGTCTTGAATAATAACCAACACGATAAATCTTTTGAAGATGATAGAAAACAATAAAAGGAAAGATCATGCACATAGATAGAATAAGCACGTGTGACTTGGGAAGTTGACCCTAGTCTCGATGTAACCACAATTAGGTAGCAGTTAGTTTGTTTTCTTTTGTATAAAGAGAGGTTTTGTGCACCCAAAAGGGATTACGATAGATATGAGCAAGTAGGAATATCAGAGCAGTGATTGTTGTTTGAAATTTACTGTAACCATTTTCTTGATTTTTGAATGAAGATAACAGAGGAAAAATGATCCAATGTATGGTGTGAATATTGTTTGCAATTTCTCTGTTGTTGTCGTAATATTTTCAAGAATGAATGAATCTTGATATGAGTTTATGTAGCTTTGAAAATCTTGCATAAGAATTTAAATTGATTTTCTTCATGAGACGGTGCAAGGTGTGCACACAGTATGCAAGGAGTGTGTTGACAGGGTTTGTTTCGACTCGTAAATATCAGAAGAAATGGCATAAGATTTCCTTTGCAGGTAGGGAAAAATGACTGCTGTAAGGAGTGCACATTCGTCTGCAAGAATCTTGATCTTGCATAAGAATCTGTTGCAAGGAGTGCACCAATCCAGAATTCGACTCAGTGTCAAAGTGACTCGTAAGAAGTCAAAGGAGTGAAACAGAGGAACGCCAGTAAGGCAGGAAGAATTATTTTCAAGAAATATCTAAATCTGAGTTTGACAAATTTCCTAGAAAATCAAGAAAAGCTTGGGAGATAGAAACCTTTGATGAGATCAAGATCAGAAGGGATAACACTTTACAATAAGTGTGGATGAGATCCAAAGAAATAGACTCGCAGGAAGAACAAAGGTCAAAGCCTTTGAATATTTCGAAAAATATTCTAAGTTAGATGAAAGCGTAAGCTCAAGGAGAGAGATCTAGACCGTTCGATCAACGTCCAGACAATGAGGAGCAAGCCCAGGGGAGGAAAGATATCATCCGTTCGATATGAGCGTCAGAGAAAATATCTCAGTCGTTTAATTAGAGCGCAAAGAAAGGATCTCAACCATTCGATCTGAGCACCTAAATATCGTAGCTGTTCGACCAAGGTAAATTTCACTAACATTAAAGATTTGAAAGTGTACAGGAGAATAAGACTTACGAAGTTTCGAAATCATCAAAGTTGTCCATCATCAAGGGGGACACATGGTGAGAGATCAACATTTTGTTTAATCAAGATTCAGAGAAGTCAAAGGCAGAGTTATAATAACTCACGAGTTGCGAAATCGTGATTTGATCACAGTCGTTGATCGAAGGAGAGAGTTGAACTATAGATCTAGTTTCATCGGGAGTTCGCAAATCAGGAAATCAAAGGTAAGAGTTTTGGGAATTCACGAATTCTGAAATTGTGATTTGATATGAGTCGTCGGATTGAGGAGGGATATGGACTGTTGAATCCTTTCAAATAAAAGGAGATATCGAGAGTTCGGAGGTCAGCAATTTTCCAACTTCACGAAACACAAAGTCTCGATACGCAAAAAAGAGATCAGGACCATTGGATCGCGAGGATTGTGGATCGTTGATCTGGCGATCAGAACTCACAAGTTCGGGTTTTAGAAGAAAAGGGTGAGACATGTTGTCACCGGGCTTAAAGGACATGTAGCACTGTGGTGGGATGAACTTCAGGTTGAGAGGAGAAGTAGAGTCAAACAAAAGATAAAGAATTGGGACAGAATGGTAGCCAAGATGAAGGCTAAATTCATGCCCAAAGATTATTAGATCAATCTATTGAGGAAGCTACAGAACCTAAGACAAAAGGGTATGACAGTTAAAGAATACACAAAGGATTTCTACAAGCTGAACATCAGAGATGGAAAAAGAGAGAGGGATGAAGAAAACATTGCTAGGTATATAAATGGCTTGAGGTATGAAATCCAGGATGAGCTCCGTATGATGTTGGTAAGGACAGTGAAGGATGATTATCAGTCCGCACTGAAGGCAGAAGAGAAATTGGCTAGAAAATAAAACCAATGAGGTAGAGGTAAAATCTCAACCCCGAACAAAGGAAAGGGAGTTTCCCATGACAAAGCACATAATCCCAAGTACGAGGCTGAGAAACCACACAGTCACTCGGAAAGAGGAGGAAGTTCCCGAGGAAGACAGGGTGGTGAAAGAAACTCTTCTAGAGGAAGAGGTAGAGGGGGAATAAGGTGTTATGCCTATGGAAAGGCAGGGCACATGTCTTGGGAATGCCCCGAGAAGAATAAAGAAGGAGGAGAAGCTCACATTTTGGAAGCACAAAGAGGGAATGTCGAATAAAAAGGAGCATAGGATGGAACATCCCTGATGATGAGAAAGGTTCTCTTAAAACTAGAGGGAGAAGTTAAAAGGCCAGTGAAGAGAAATAGTCTCTTTAGGACAACTTGCAAGACTAAAGACATAGTATGCAAGGTGATAATTGACAGTGGGAGCACTAATAACTTAGTATCCATGGAGATGGTGGAGAAATTGGAGCTGTAGACAAATTCACACCCAGAGCCTTATAAAGTCTCATGGTTGCAGAAAGGACACCAGGTAATGGTTACTAAATAATGCTTGGTTGAATTTAAGATAGGAGGATATAGAGATGAAATTGTGTGTGATGTAATTCCCATGGATGTATTCCATGTTTTGTTGGGAAGACCATGGAAGTTTGTCAGGAATGTCATTCACGATGGGAGGAAGAATACATAAACCTTGGAGAAGAATGGTAGGAGACACATGTTGTTGCCAATAGAGGAGAAGAAAGTGAAAGAGGAAGCCAACACAAGCATACTTCTCATGAGTGGGAAGGAACTCCTGGAAGAAGTCAAGAAATAACAAGAGATGTAGTTTCATGTGGTGAGGAAACCTAGAGTTATCCTTACAAGTACTTCAATGGATGGTTTTCCTAAAGAAGTTCAGGAAATATTCGATAATTTTGCTGACATAGTGGTGGATGAGTTGCCTAACTCATTTCCACCCATCAGAAGTATCAGTCATCATATCGATTTGATACCAGGAGAAATTCTTCCAACCAAAGCAACATACATACTGACACCTCAAGAGAATTAGGAGGTAAAGAACCAAGTCTAGGAATTTGTAGACAAGGGTTTGGTCAGAGAGATATTGAGTCCATGCGTAGTACCAACTGTGTTGATTCCAAAGAAAGATTGAGGATGGAGAATGTGTACAGACTCGAGCACCATCAACAATATCATTATTAGGTATAGATTCCCTTTTTCAAGAATAGATGATTTGATGGATTGTTTAAGTGGAGAAAAATTATTTTCTAAGATAGATTTGAAAAGTGGATATCACCAAATCAGAATGAGGGAAGGTGATGAATGGAAGACAACGTTTAAGACAAATGAAGGTTTGTATGAGTAGCTTGTTATGCCATTTGTCTTAACCAATTCCCCGAGTACTTTTATAAGTTTGATGAATGAAATACTAAAATATTTCATTGGCAAGTTCGTGGTTGTGTATCTAGATGATATACTGATATTTAGAGAGACTAAGGAGGAGCATTTGAGGCACCTAACATTAGTGATGCGGAGACTACAATAGGAGAAGTTGCTGATAAATCTAAAGAAGTCATATTTTATGAATATAGAACTCATCTACTTGGGTTTTTTGATCTCTTCAAATGAACTGAATATGGATCAGGAGAAGGTGAAAGAAATCAAAGAATGGTCGTCACCGAGGAGCATGTTTGAGGTAAAAATCTTCCATGTATTAGTGAAGTTCATCAGATATTTTAGTGGAATTTTTTCACCAATGATGGATACCATGAAGAAAAGGCACAAGTATTTTAAATGGACAGAGGAGGCCGAGAAGATCTTCAATATACTGAAGAAGAAAATAACAAAGAGACCAATTATGGTCTTGTCAAATTTTGAGAAGACATTTCAGGTGAGATGTGATGCAAGTAGAGTTGCAATTGGAGGAGTTTTGAGCCAGGACAATAGACCCATTGCTTACTTCAATGAGAAGCTGAATGAGACTAAGAGAAAATACTCCACCTATGACAAGGAGTTTTATGCCATAATCCAAGCCCTGAAGAAAGGGAGACATTACCTTGTCCCACAAGAATTTGTCTTGTATAGTGATAACCAAGCTTTGCAATTCATAACATGACAGGAAAAATTGAATCAAAGGCATGCAAAGTGGATTGTGTTTATAAAGAATTTTACTTTTGTCATAAAACATATTGTTGGGAATGCTAACAAAGTTGTTGATGCATTGAGCACGAGATGTTTGATTCTGCAGGAATTTCAGGTGAAGACCTTAGGGTTCGAACACCTTGAGGAAATGTACAGTGATGATCCAGATTTCAAGGAAGCATACGAAGCATGTGTGAATCCTGTGTTGAGAGATAGAAGCCAGTGGATAGAGTATATGATTCGAGAGGGATTTTTGTTCAAAGGCAATCAATAATGCATACCAAAATTCTCAATGAGGGATAACCTTTTGAAGGAAAAACATAGTGGAGGATTGGTTGGACATTTCGGCCATGATAAGACATTTGCACAGTTGAGTAGTTCATATTATTGGCCAGGTATGAGAATAGATGTGATAAAATTCATGAACATATGTAGAATCTGCCAACATGAAAAAGGTAAAAGACACAACATTAAATTGTATCAACCATTGCCCATACCAAAGAGGCCTTGGTATTCAAAAAGGATGGATTTTGTGTTGGGACTGCCAAGAATGAAAAGAGAATGTGATTCCACATTTGTCGTGGTGGATAGATTTTCAAAGATGGCACACTTTATCCCATGCCAGAAGACTAGTGATGCAACACATGTTGTGAATATGTTCTTTAAGGAAGTTGTGAGACTTCACGACCTACCCAGAAGAATTGTCTCGGATAGAGACATGAAATTTGTTGGTCATTTTTGGATAACACTATGGAATAAGTTAGGGAAAAATTTGTCCTTCAGCTCATCTTATCACCCTTAGACAGATGGACAGACTGAGGTGGTAAACAAAAGTTTGGGAAATTCATTGAGGAGTCTGGTCACTGAGCACCATAATCAGTGGGATCAGATTATGTCACAAGCAGAGTTTGCATACAATGACTCACCAAATAGGAGCACTGGGAGGAGGTCGTTCCAAATATTTTATGGAATTCAACCCATGGGAGTATCTAATTTGGGAGATTTGGAACATGGTGAGATCATGAGCGCTAGAGTAGAATATCTTTCTCCAAAAATGCAGAAGCTCCATAGCCAGGTCAGAGGGTAGTTGTAGAATTCTAGCCATGAGTATAAACATAGATCTGATCAACATTGCAGAGAAATTCAATTTGAAATAGGATATCAGGTTCTAGCACATCTCAGGAAGGAGAGGTTCCCTGGGGGGACATATAACAAGCTAAAGATGAAGAAGATAGGGCCATGCAAGATCTTGAGGAAGTTTGATGCAAAATCTTATGAGATCGTGCTGCTAGATGATGTGGGCATATCGCCCATATTCAACGTCTCAGACCTATATCCTTACAGGAAGGATGACAGAGAGGGATCAACAGATCAATAGAAGATTCAGTGGGAGAAACAAATGCCTATAGCATAAAAACCATAGATGGGAAAGATCGTTGATCAGAGGATTGGTAAGAAGACCCAAATAAAGACTTACTTTGAGTATCTGGTCAAGTGGAAGGGACATCAAATAGAATATGCCAGTTGGGAGAGTGAAGCTGATATCCAGAAGCATGGAAAGTCAGTGAAGGAGATCATGGACAAGAGTCCATGAAATTTTTCCCAGGGGAGTATGATGCAGGAGCTTCATCAGCAAGTACACATGGCAGGACAACCTAGTGCCTGAGGACCAATCTAGAGTCTTGGTCCTAATAGAAAACAATAAAAGGAAAGATCATGTGCATAGACAGAATGAGCACGCGTGACCTGGGAAGTTAACCCTAGTCTTGATGTAACTACAATTAGGTAGCAGTTAGTTTGTTTTCTTTTGTATAAAGAGAGGTTTTGTGCCCCCAAAATGGATTACAATAGCTATGAACAAATAGGAATCTCAGAGTAGTGATTGTTGTTTGAATTTTAATATAACCATTTTCTTGATTTTTGAATGAAGATAACAGAGGAAAATTGATCCAATGTATGGTGTGAATATTGTTTGCAATTTCTCTTTTGTTGTCGTAATATTTTCAAGAATGAATGAACCTTGCTACGAGTGTATGTAGCTTTGAAATGATTACATAATAATTTAAATCTCTTTTATTCGTGAACTAGTGAAAGGTGTACACACAATACAAAAGGAGTGCGTTGATAGGGTATGTTTCGACTCATAAATCTCATAGGAAATAATGTAAGATTTCCTTTGCAGGTAGGGAAAAGTGACTGCTGGAAGGAGTGCATAGTTGTCTGCAAGAATCATGATCTTGCGTAAGAATTTTTTGCAAGGAGTGCACCGATCCAGAATTTGACTCAGTGTCGAAGCAACTCTGTAAGAAGTCGAAGCAGTGGAATAGAGGAACGCCAAGAAGGCGAGAAGAATTCTTTTCAAGAAATATTTAAATCTGAGTTTGATGAATTTCACGTAAAAGCAAGAAGAACTTGGGAGATCGAAATTTGAGGAGATCAAGCTCAGAAGGGATAACAATTTACAAGAAGTGTGGATGACATCTAAAGAAATGGACTCACAGGAAGGAAAAAGGTCGAAGCCTTTGAATCTTTCGAAAAATATTCTAAGTTAGAATAAAGTGTAAGCTTAGGGAGAGAGATCTGGACCGTCCGATCAGTGTCCAGACAACGAGGAGAAAGTACAGAGGAAGAAATATCTCAACCATTTGATCTGAGCGATAGAGAAAAGATATCAGTCATTCCATCAGAGTGAAAATAAAGGATGTCAATCATTCGATCTGAGCGCTTAAATATCGTAGCCGTTCGACCAAGGTAAACTGAACTAACATTAAATATTTGAAAGTGTACAGGAGAATCAAACTTACGAAGTTCCGAAATCATCGGAGTTTTCCATCGTCAAGGGGGATATGTGGCAACAGATCACCATTTCACTGAATCAAGACTTAGAGAAGTCAAAGGCAGAGTTACAAATCGGGAGTCAGGAAATCGCGATTTGATCACAGTCGTTGATCAAAGGAGAGAGATGAACCGTAGATATGGTTTCATTGGGAGTTCGCAACTCGAGAAACCAGATGTAAACGTTTTGGGAATTCACGGATTCCTAAATCGTGATTTGATCTGAGTCATCGGATCGAGGAGGGATATGGATCATTGAATCCTTTGAAATAAAAGGAGATATTAGGAGTTAGGATATCGGGAGTTCTGATATTGGGAGAGGGGAGGTGAGCGATTTTCCAAATTCGTGAAACACGAAGTCCCGATACGCGAAAAAGAGATCAGGATCGTTGAATCGTGGGTATTATGGACCTTTGATCTGGAAATCAAAACTCACAAGTTTAGTTTTTTGAAAAACAAGCAAGTGGATGAAACGCCTTTTGATTTAGGTGAACGGTCATAGAAAAAGGTCATATCAGTGAAGGAGAATAGAGGGGCTAGCACGTGCTAGGCTCTCATCAAAATTTTGGAAGTCGGGAGAGTCGAGGTGACTCACATGCAAATACCCGATACGCAAAATCACAATCCGCCTTTCGATTAGGAGATTGGTCATAGCTTTGTTCACGTAAGGAGAGGGCTTAACCAGGAAAGCTAGTGCCTAAATATTATGAGGCTTTAAAAGAATTACGGAGAAGCCTGCGGGTTCCATATAACTTGTGACTTAGGGGAAAGGGGGCCTATTCAGTTGATTGAAGGTCTTTGAGAGACTGAAGAGTCAATCAGACTCAGTTTCTTGATCGATCCTAGACTGGGAAGTCACGCAACCCTTAGGAGAGAGGGGGGGGTCTGCATCAATAGACTATTCACATGCCTTAATGATATGATAGGGTTTCTAGACTCAAATTTCACTCACACACCCACTTTCTTCCATCATCATATCATCATGTAAACCATAAACCCTATTTTTCATATGTTCTAGTAGATATGTTAATGATTCCAAATTTCATATTTGTGTTGGACTCAAGGTCCAAATAGCTTGCAAAGTATCAAATTTTAATTTCAAGTTGATAAAGCAAATATGAAATGAATTCAAGCATCATTTGATATCGTCGCAAGAGATACAAATTTAAATAATCTTGTGACGAATTAGCTATACTATAGACGAAAAAAGTTCATTAATAGTATAGCTAATTTGTTGCAAGAATGTGTCTAATTTGAATGGTGTTACATGGTTTTCAAGGAGTGTAGGGATTATAATATGGTGCAATGTAGTGTAGTCTATAAGAACAATCTCTATGCCAAACCTAAAAATGGATAGTACCATATATATCTTGTTCATAAGACAAATATTCTTTGTTTGTTTCCTTTGTGGTGGCTCAAGCACTCAATACACATGATGCATGAAAATGAAATGTAAAAATTTGACTATTGAATGATAGTGTTATGTCACCCATGGTTAAGGAAAGAACATAATGTTATTAGATCCTATTTGAATCTTCTCAAAATTGAGATTCGTTAGTCCTTGAAAAAAGACAAAAGACTTATGTAGCAGATATTTGGTCTTTGTGTGGGACATTTTATGCCATTAGTATGTTTTGTACAAAATTAACGGATCTTGGGGACTACACCATGGTCAAGGAATAAGGAACAAGGAACAAGTAACGAGGAAAACAAAACAAGGAACAAGGAACGAAAATTGTACTAGGACTAGACACCGACAACAGTGACTTGTGAATGGGGCCAACGTTGAAATTTTTTCAAACAGTTTTTGTATGCACTCAAATTTGACATGGATAGAATATTCGCATGTATTAACAATATGGGAGGGTTTTTGGGCTCAAATTTGACTCACACCCACTTTATTCCATCATCAATTCATCATGTAAACCATAAACCCTAATTTTATTTCAAAGTACACAATTTGGTTGACGGAAGTTTTAAGTTTTCGTCAGTCTTTCTCCATTTTTCTTTCAAGTTCTACATTAATGTATATACAATGTATTTGTGTCATATTTGTGATGAAAAATCCCTCTTTTTTTTTATTTCTTAATCAACACCATAAAAATACTAGACGCGATCAATAGTGACATGTGAATGGGGCCAATTTCAAAAAAAAATCAAATTGTATCTGTATGCATTGAAATTTGACATGGATAGACTATTAAAATTCCTTGACGATATGGGAGGGTTTTTGGACTCAAATTTAACTCACACACCCACTTTCTTCCATCATCATATCATCATGTAAACCATAAACCCTATTTTTCATATGTTCTAGTAGATATGTTAATGATTACAAATTTCATATTTGTATTTGATTTGAGGTCCAGCTAGCTTGCAAAGTATCAAATTTTAATTTCAAGTTGATAAAACAAATATGAAATGAATCCAAGCATCATTTGATATCTTCGCAAGAGATACGGATGTAAATAATCTTGCGATGAATTAGCTATACTATTGACGAAAAAAGTTCGTCGATAGTATAGCTAATTCGTTGCAAGAATATTGTGTCTAATTTGAATGGTCCTGCATGGTTTGCAAGGAGTGTAGGGATTATATTATGGTGCAATGTAGTGTAGTCTATAATAACAATCTCTATTCCAAACCACAAAATGGATAGTACCATATCTTGTTCATAAGAAAAATATTCTTTGTATGTTTCCTTTGTGGTGGCTCAAGCCTTTAGTACACATGATGCATGACAATGAAATGTAACAATTTGACTATTGAATGACATTTTTATGTCACCCATGGTTAAGGAAACAACTTAAGGTTATTTGGTCCTATTTGAATCTTCTTATAATTGATATTCGTTACATAGTCCTTGAAAAAAGACAAAAGACTTATGTAGCGGATATTTGGTCTTTGTGTGGGACATTTTATGCCATTAGTATGTTTTGTACAAAATTAATGGATCTTGGGGACTAAATCATGGTGAAGGAATGAGGAAAAATGAAAAAGGAAAAAGGAAGGAGGAATGAGGAACACAAAACAAGAAACAAGGAACGAAAATTGTACTAGGACTAGACATCGACAACAGTGACCTGTGAATGGGACCAACGTTGAAATTTTTTCAAAACAAATCTGTATGCAATTAAATTTGACATGACTATTCGCATGAATTAACGATATGGGAGGGTTTACAGGCTCAAATTTGACTCACAGACCCACTTTATTCCATCATCAATTCATCATGTAAACCATAAACCCTAATTTTTTGTCAAAGCACACATTTTGGTGGACGCAAGTTTTAATTTTTCTTCAGTCTTTCTTCATTTTTATTTAAGGTTCTACATTAATGTATATACAATGTATCTGTGTCATAGTTGTGATGAAAAATCCTTCTTTTTCGTTGATTTCTTAATCAACACCATAAAAATACTAGAGGCGGGCAACAGTGACATGTGAATGGGGCCAACGTTGAAATTTTTTCAAACTGTATTTGTATGCATTGAAATTTGAGATGGATAGACTATTCTCATGCCTTAATGATATGGGAGGGTTTCTGGACTCAAATTTCACTCACACACCCACTTTATTCCATCATCGTATCATCATGTAAACCATAAACCCTATTTTTCATATGTTCTAGTAGATATGTTAATGATTCCAAATTTCATATTTGTATTTGACTCAAGGTCCAACTAGCTTGCAAATTATCAAATTTTAATTTCAAGTTGATAAACCAAATATGAAATGAATCCAAGCATCATTTTATATCGTCGCAAGAGAGGTGAATGTAAATAATCTTGTGACGAATTAGCTATACTATTGACGAAAAAAGTTCATCGATAGTATAGCTATTTCGTCACAAGAATATTGTGTCTAATTTGAATGGTGTTACATGGTTTACAAGGAGTGTAGGGATTATATTATGGTGCAATGTAGTGTATTCTATAAGATCAATATCAATTCCAAACCTCAAAATGGATAGTACCATATCTTGTTCATAAGACAAATATTCTTTGTATGTTTCCTTTGCGGTGGGTCAAGTCCTCAGTACACATGATGCATGACAATGAAATGTAACAATTTGACTATTGAATGATAGTGTTATGTCACCCATGGTTAAGGAAATAAATTAAGTTTCTTAGGTCCTATTTGAATCTTCTTATAATTTAGATTCATTACATAGTCCTTGAAAAAAGACAAAAGACTTATGTAGCAGATATTTGGTCTTTGTGTGGGACATTTTATGCCATTAGTATGTTTTGTAAACAATTAATGGATCTTGGGGACTACACCATTTTCAAGGAATGAGGAACAAGGAACGAGGAACGAGGAATGAGGAACACAGAACAAGGAACAAGGAATGAAAATTTTACTAGGACTAGACACCAACAACAGTGACCTATGAATGGGGCCAACGTTGAAATTTTTTCAAACAGTTTATGTATGCACTGAAATTTGACATGGATAGATTATTCAAATGCCTTAACGATATGGGAGGGTTTATGGGCTCAAATTTTACTCACACACCCACTTTATTCCATCATCAATTCATCATGTAAATCGTAAACCCTAATTTTCATTAAGAGTACACAATTTGGTTGACGCAAGTTTTAAGTTTGCTTCAGTCTTTCTTCATTTTTATTTCAGATTCTACATTAAGGTATATAAAATGTATCTGTGTCATATTTGTGATGAAAAGTCCCCCTTTTTCATTGATTTCTTAATCAACACCATAAAAATACTAGAGGTGGGCAACAATGACATGTGAATGGGGCCAACGTTGATATTTTTTCAAACTATATCTGTATGCATTGAAATTTGACATGGATAGACTATTCTCATGCCTTAATGATATGGGAGGATTTATGGACTCAAATTTCACTCACACACCCAATTTCTTCCATCATCATATCATCATGTTAACCATAAACCCTATTTTTCATATGTTCTAGTAGATATGTTAATGATTCCAAATTTCATATTTGTATTTGACTCAAGGTCCAGCTAGATTGCAAAGTATCGAATTTTAATTTCAAGTTGATAAACCAAATATGAAATGAATCCAAGCATCATTTTATATCGTCGCAAGAGAGACGAATGCAAATAATCTTGCGACGAGTTAGCTATATTATCGACGAAAAAAGTTCGTTGATAGTATAGCTAATTTGTCGCAAGAATATTCTGTCTAATTTGAATGGTGTTACATGGCATGCAAGGAGTGTAGGAATTATATTATTGTGCAATGTAGTGTAGTATATAAGAACAATCTCTATGATAAACCTAAAAATGGATATTACCATATCTTGTTCATAAGACAAATATTCTTTGTATCTTTCCTTTGTGGTGGCTCAAGCCCTTGGTACACATGATGCATGACAATGAAATGTAACAATTTGACTATTGAATGATAGTGTTATTTCACCCATGGTTAAGTAAATAACTTAAGGTTCTTAGGTCCTATTTGAATCTTCTTATAATTGAGATTCGTTACATAGTCCTTGAAAAAAGACAAAAGACTTATGTAGCAGATATTTGATCTTTGTGTGGGACATTTTATGCCATTAGTATGTTTTGTACAAAAATAATGGATCTTGGGGACTACACCATGGTCAAGGAACAAGGAAAAAGGAACAAAAAATGAGGAACTAGGAACAAAGAATAAGGAACAAGGAACGAAAATTGTACTAGGACTAGACACCGGCAACAGTGACATGTGAATGGGGCCAATGATGAACTTTTTTCAAACAGTTTCTATATGCACTAAAATTTGACATGGATATATTATTCACGTGCCTTAACTATATGGAAGGGTTTTTGGGCTCAAATTTGACTCACACACCCACTTTCTTCAAACATCAATTCATCATGTAAACCATAAAACCTAATTTTCTTTCAAAGTACACAATTTGGTTGACGCAAGTTTTAAGTTTGCTTCAGTCTTTATTCATTTTTCTTTCAGGTTCTACATTAATGTATATGCAATGTATCTATGTCATAGTTGTGATGAAAAAACCCTCTTTTTCGTTGATTTCTTAATTAACACCATAAAAATACTAGAGGCATGCAACAGTGACATGTGAATGGGGCGAACGTTGAAATTTTTTCAAAATGTTTCTGTATGCATTGAAATTTGACATGGATAGACTATTCGCATGACTTGATGATATGGTAGGGTTTCTGGACTCAAATTTCACTCACACACCCACTTTCTTCCATCATCATATCATCATGTAAACCATAATCCCTATTTTTCTTATGTTCTAGTAGATATGTTAATGATTCCAAATTTCATATTTGTATTTGACTCAAGGTCCATATAGCTTGCAAAGTATCAAATTTTAATTTCAATTTGATAAACCAAATATGAAATGAATCCAAGCATCATTTGATATCGTCGCAAGAGAGACGAATCTAAATAATCTTATGACGAATTAGCTATACTATCGACGAAAACATTTTGTCGATAGTATAGCTAATTCATCGCAAGAATGTGTCTAATTTGAATGGTGTTACATGGTTTGCAAGGAGTGTAGGGATTACAATATGGTGCAATGTAGTGTAGTCTATAAGAACAATCTCTATGCCAAACCTCAAAATGGATAGTACCATATATATCTTGTTCATAAGACAAATATTCTTTATATGTTTCCTTTGTGGTGGCTCAAGCCCTAAGTACACATGATGCATGACAATGAAATGTAACAATTTGACTATTTAATGATAGTGTTATGTCACCCATGGTTAAGGAAAGAACTTAAGGTTCTTAGGTCCTATTTGAATCTTCTTAGAATTGAGATTCGTTACATAGTCCTTGAAAAAGGACAAAAGACTTATGTAGCAGATATTTGGTCTTTGTGTGGGAAATTTTATGCCATTAATATGTTTTGTACAAAAATAATGGATCTTGGGGACTAAACCATGGTCAGGGAATGAGAAACAAGGAACGAGGAACAAAAAATAAGGAATAAGGAACATAAATTGTACTAGGACTAGACACCGTTAACAGTGACCTGTGAATGGGGCCAATGTTGAAATTTTTTCAAACAGTTTCTGTATGCACTGAAATTTGACTTGGATAGACTATTCGCATGCCTTAACGATATGGGTGGGTTTATGGGCTCAAATTTGACACACACACCCACTTTCTTCCATCATCAATTCATCATGAAAACCATAAACCCTCCAAAGAATCAATATATTGACATTACAACTATATTTTAGATTAGTGGAAAAACTTTAACTTGATAGTGAAGTCTATTTGAGGGCTCTTTCATGGCCAAGAGAGTGGATAAAGTGTCATTTTTTTGGAAACTTATTATTAAAAGAAAGATATTATAATATTCATGAAGGATGATGTTTTAAAGAGGAGTAAGTTAACAAATAGATGAATTCAATTTTTTTTTAATTTAATTTTATAGAAATTTTGTGAAAAATTATATAGTTTTGTTTAATTGATGGGAATTTTGATTATTGAACTTTTTTATTAATATTTTTGGCTCATTTTGAGATAAACCACATCGTTAGAATTTCAAGAAAATGAGTAGATTGGAGGCAGAATTTTTCCTCATTGAAAAAATAGACTCACCATAAAGGTTGAGTTTGTCCACTTATTAAGGCAATCCTCAAATAAAATCTATACAATAAAATATAGGAAGTTATAAAACAACATTATAAAAACCATTTTTTGTATTAGATATTATCAATCGTGCACATGGTTTTCCACCTTAGAGATCATCCACCATGATCCATCCATCTCATCCATCCCTACACTCTTCTTCACATTCAATGACAACATGACAAATGGACTTGGTGATGAGGTGGTAGCCTAGGCTAACTAATATGTGGCATTCCTCACATCCAATGATGATGTGACACATGGACCAAGTGATTAGGTGGAAACCATGTCTAAATAACAAGTGGTATTCTTCACATCCAATGAAAACATGACATGTGGACCAAGTGGTAACCAGAGCTAACTAATCCACCCATCTTCGCCCTTAATCCTTCTTCACATCTAATGACAACTTGACATATGGACTAGATGATGAGGTGGCAACAAGGATACTTGAAATTTGACATTCTTCACATCCAATGGTGGCATGAAAAATTGACCAAGTGATGAGGTGGTAAATTAAAGTAACTGACAAGCAACATTCTTCACATCCAATGACAACATGATGCATGGATGAGGGGATAAGGTGGAAATAATAGCTAACTAGTAGGTGGACATATTCACATCTAATAACAATGTAACACATTGAACAAGTGGAAACTAGGGATAAATAATATGTGGCAATAGTGGGAAAGCTAACACTTAGCTCACATCTAATGACAACACGACATGTTGGCATATATATTCTATGAAGAGATTATTCAAGTACATGTGGAATTAACATTTGTGCCTCAAATCTACAAAATTTTATGGTTGTTGAAGGATGTACTCTAGAATCATATCTTAGGCTATAAGTGTCCAAATCAAGAAAATGAATGGTCTTAGGTGATTCTCTATCCTTATTGTTGTAAGATGATTATCTTATAAACATCATTAAGTTTTTATATTCATAAACAATGATTTCATGAAGTGAACCACCGAGTTCACTTCAAGTTGTATTAGAGTGGTTGTTTCATTGATTTGTGGTCAATTACAATATATTGGTAGCAATAAAAATATTGAGATAGTGGTCCAATTCATTCATACGAGTATTTTTAAAATAATTTTTAAATTCTAGGCTTGTAGCTTAGAATTGTGACAAAGAAATTTGTATTCATGGTAGAAGAAGTCACTAAACGTTATTGGTGAAAATTGTTGATAGTGGCAATAATTTCTATGTACTTTCGTTTTCTCTGCAAACACTAATAGTGGGTAGAAATAACAAGCTTACAATCTCATGACCCGACTTTGAAATAGTTTGTGACAGAGAATAACTCATAAAAAAATAATTGTTGCAAGGAAAGAAATCACTACAATAATAGCATTGAAGTTAAAGAAAAAGGCTTCATTTATTATAGCATGACTATGGGATTAGAGTGTGATGGCCCGAGTTTGAAATTGGGAATGCATATTGGAAACATTTAGCACCCTAAATGCATTGATAACACAACAAATTTTCTATCAAATCCATAGGAGAAATACCGAGCATGTCAAAGACGTCATGGTGATGCATTTCAATCAAATGGTCCAAGTTAATTCTTGATCTTTACTGATGTAAGATGATTATATTATAAACAATGCTAGGGTTTTATATTCATGAATAATTATTTTATGAAGTGAACTACTAGTTTCACTTCAGATGGTATCAAAGTGGTTGTTCTCT
>ML782601.1:342953-367553 GCA_009831015.1 Picea engelmannii | reverse complement strand
TCGAGAGGATCATATTATGATGTTTTATTGGTTAGATTTTTCTTTAATGTGTATTATGGATGGTTTATGAATGTTTTAATGGTTAGATTTTTCTTTAATGTGTATTATGGATGGTTTATGAATGTTGTTTTTTAATGGCATGTCAATCATATGCATGAAGTAGTGAAAGTTATTATGTTTAGGGGATAAATGCATAATAATCCATAGATATTTTTAATTGATTTATTTTGTTAACCCTATTGCATGGGTTATGTTTAAATGCTTATTACTTGGTGGTTTTGATTTGTATTTTGAATTGAGGTTTGAATTGGTAATCACAAGTCTCCTTTTCTTACCTCATGAACGTGACAATGTTGTGATTTCAAATTCTTTCTCCTTCAAGAATCCCTTGTCGATCTTCCAATCATGATAGCTTGATTGAATTTTTTTGTATGTTCCTTTGTTATCTATGAAATAGTTTTTGAAATATTTATATCAATGACATTTGTATTGTGCGCACAAATAGTAGGAATCTCATGATCAATACTCTACTGCATAACAAATTTCAATATATGATCATGGGACACATAGGATCAATATAGGATCATAGGATCAACAAAGTTCAATGGTATTCAAGTAGAAATAGGACACATGAACCATCAATGTGTATGAATTTCAATAGTGTGATGATGAGTTGGAATTGAGCATGTGAGAAACTACCAAATCAATGATCAATGATGAATCTCCTTTCCTAGTGAAGGGACAATGACATGTGATGAATCGCACCCTATCATATACCCATTTGATACAAATTGCTTGTGATTCCTTAGAAAAAACCAACAAATCCAACTCGACTTTTAGAATTCAATTTAGTGATCACCAGGTATGAGGGTCTTGACCTCCTCTTTAGTTTTGTCCATTCATTTTCCTATATTTAGGCTTGTATGACCCTTATAAAATACCATTAGGGTTTATGTAAGTTCATATAGGGTTAGAGGGAAAAAAAAGAGAGGTGCACAACTATTCCATCTGTAGTTTCCTGTGTCACACAAGGGGTCAACTAGCTTACTACATGAAGTTACTATGCAAATAGTGACATGACATGAAAATATTAAACATATAGGTGTGCATTGTGTAGTGTGAAGGTAAATATCCCCAAGCAAGGAAATTGTGCAATTGTTGGATGGAAAATTGTGCAATGGGCACACTTATGAGGAAAAAATATACGTAGATGGCATAAGAAATAAACTATTATATGTCTAGTACTGATGGTGGTTTTTCCCTTTGAATTTGATTGGTAAATGAGCATAATCACTAGAGGGAGAGAGATTTTATAGATTTATGGAATGATGTGTTTGTTGTTGGCACAGGGACAGACCCAGGGTTCAACACTACAACAACGCACCAACAAATCCCTAACTACCAGCTCTTTCGGCAACACCTGTGAAGCAGATGAAGTCTCAATTGAGGTAGAGGCAGGGTTTGTTGCAGGACTCAAGTGTCTGCAACCTTATCTGGGACACAGATCTATTATTATACTACTTAATAAAGCACTTAGCACCATTAGTTCCTCAATATACAGTCAATAACCACTTTGCTTATAAGACAGAGCTTCACAACATTCACACTAATCTACAGTATTCAAGCACTTAGCATATACAAATGGATCAGAATGAGCATATCAAGCACTAAGCATGAATATCTAGATCAGATCTAACATTCTCACATGTAATAAGCACCAAGCATGAATAGATCTATCTAAACATATCAGAGCATTTCTCATATAATATGTAAATACATCAAGACAAAGCACAAATCACATCACACAGGGTTTACGTGGTTCACCCCCAATCTGGGGCTACGTCCACCAACTCTTCTTCTTTATTGTCTTCGGTCAATCGGTTACAAGCACAAAGACTCGAAACCCTTACTCCGCACAGGAAAAAATATCTGCGCAGCTGGATAGATCCTTCTTCCTTTTGTTACAACACAAAGCCTTCTACAGTTTCTCACAGGGACTTGTACTCAGCTCTGCAAGTCTTACACCGAATGAAGAAATCCTTGATCACACATATTCAACCCTTGGCACTTAGCCTACATCACATAGATGAACTACTACTTCTATCTAGCCTAGGCATCTATTTATATATTACAAAATAGGTCTAAACACGGGTAAACCCATGGGCTGACATCCCATTCCCGTTACATATTCCCAAAAACTCTAAAGGGGGCCGAGATCCCGTGATCTCCGCTTCGACTTGCACTCCTCCTTCGACAGGCTGTCGAAGTCCCAAAATAGGTCAACATGACCAAGAAACTCCCAAAACTTGGTCAAGGGCCAACATGCCCCCAACACTCACCTATGACTCGTCCCAAGTCACTTAAGTCTGAGAAGTTCTGCCTCGAACGCCTTGATCTTGGATCGACTTGCTTCGACTTACTGCTTTGTTGTGACCTCTTATTCAGTGAAATCCTGTATCACTACGTCGTTCACTGGCCCTTCTAGGCATTGTTCTGTTGTGAGGACGACTTGTTCTAGCTCTACTCCTTGGCTCTCGACCTCTGTAAACAACATACATGCCTTGTCTTTCACCGGTTGAAGTCATTGAGCAACTTCCATCACTTTTCTTTGAATCATATGGATCTGCTACTGATTTGTACATTTTTCTTGAGATATCTTCATCCTTTCTACAACTAACAAGGCCTTCAGCTATGCCTATAGCATATCTACGTTCTTCTTTACTTCTTGGAGTTGTGACTCCAATGTCTGCAATTATGGATTTTCAGTGAGATTTTCATAGGTCTGGGTGCTACGGTTACTGAGCTTATTTCACTCCAAGGCAAGAGCTTTTAGTCTGTCAACTGCACTACAGAAAGCTTCTTCTCTTTGGTTCCTTATCTCCTGTGGGGTTTCAGATATTGCGCGGAGCTCTAAGTTGGCGATGCATTGTTGTAGCTTCCAGATTACTTCTTCCAGTTGTGCCACCTGCTATGGAACTTGTTTTTCAGTCTACACTTTGACGACTGTCACATAGCCAAGTGCTCTATTGACCCTTTCCTTAACTTCAAGTTGTTCGGAAAGAAACTATTCCTTGCTTTGTTGTAGCTCTTCTTTTTCTTCATCCCATTTCTCTTGTAGAGCAATCTTTTCCTTTTCTACGACACTTATTTGGTCCTCAAGGTCTTTCTGTACTTGCGCTAAAGCCTGGGTGGCTTGTGTTATCTCTTCTTGAGCTTTTCAAGGGCAAGCGTCAACTATATCAGCGATGTGGTGTAATTGAGATGGCACATCATCTATTTATGGTGTTTCTACTGATAGGGGCACAGTGGATACTACGTGGTTGGACTGTAGTTCCTGCTACACTCATTGGAGCTCATCCTTAATCTGACTGAATACCTCCTCCTACTTAGCTTCTTGCTTCTCTGCTATCTCCAGTGAAGCATCATTCAGTGTTGTGACGATGAAGTCGAAGTCGTCTAAGGTGAGGGTGGTCTCAAATTTAGTCCTGGTTTCTTTCATTTTCTTCATTGAGGAAGGTTTCGGAGAGGAAACCTTCCTTTTCTTCGAGGGATCCTCCTCCTCTCTTGGCGGTGTAACCTCACCTTTCTTATGTTCGACTCCTATGCCATCACCTCCTTGCTCTGCTCAGATGGATGCGGTCTTCACGGATGCACTGTCTAAATCGTGGACCTCTTTGGTCTTCTCTATCTTGCTAGGTCTGGTTGTATCCAATGTAGTTTCGGGGCTATCAACATCGAACATCTATGTGGGGTCCACTGGAACAAGGAGGTCCACCGACCATTCCTTGGAAATCTCCTCCAAGGCATCCTCCGTTAAATTGTAGTATGACTGTATTTTTTGTTTATGCTCATTATCACGCGTGGTGATATAGATGAAATGGCGATCTGCGCTGAATTTCATGAAGGGTCTAAACCTGTGAAGTGTGTTTGGGGTTATGCGAGGCGTGGCCTATATAGATACCTTCAACTGGTTATAATACATGTGGAAGATGAAATTTGATTTCCATTGCTTTTTCATATCGTTGGAGTACCACAGCTTACTGAAATTCGTGGCTAGAGGTTCAAAGGGCTCGATGTCTGGGAAGGTTTCACCTTTTGGCATCTCCCATGCGATGAAATCGATCAGGATAAGAAGCCAACTGAAGTGGAATCCGTATCCCTAATCCTACATTTCCCTACAATCTAGTTCTAGATGGTTTACAAGGTACTTTACCCAATTCATCTGTAGTCCCTCCGTGCACTTCCCTACGAGGTCGAATAAGAATCCAGTTACTTGGGTTGGTCGGTTCTTATGAACTAGCTTGCCTGCGATCAGCCAACAGGCAAGGCACACTGGGTCACTCTGGATAGAGGCTACCTTGTAGCCTCACGTTCCCTTATCTACATTGTCGTAAGTATCCTTTATTCTCTCGGTGAGAGCGCGATCTGCGATCTTTCCAGGGTAGAAATCATGTGGGTTAGGGCCTTGCATGCTAATCCATTTGATCCAATTGTTCAAATTTGGATCCACTGTGATGCAGAGGTTCAACCATAAGTATCCTCCATGATAGCAGGACAACAACAACTTGACGCACACGTTCACTTCTTGATGCCTCCTGAAGTGAGGAATATTCATTACGTTAAGCAGTGTGGACTATGCGAGGTTCATGGTCCACTGCTGGGGAACGATCTTTGAATTATTTCCCTTGGTTCTAGTCAACAAGACCAAGAAAATCCTAAAACTTGGTCAAGGGCAAACAATTGTGAAACCAGAAGTGGGGACTCATCTTGCATGGTATGGGTTATTCAAGCTAATTCAAAACCCTTTTATGTGTGCTAAGGAGGATCACTAGATTTTATTAAGGGGGATCACTAGATTTTGGTATCTTGATGGGGAGTGTTTTGAGATTTAGGGAAAATTTCTAGAGTTGGCACTATTGGTTTTCCCTTCTTTGAATAGGTGGGAGATAATTGGCCCCAACTAGGAGGGGGTAGGACCTTGGAGGAATTGATCAAGGCTCATGCTGTGAGTGAGGGATGAAAAAGGTTGATGGTGCCATCCCTATCGGTGTAATCTAGTCTAAGGAAATGTGAGATATGGTGACCATGGTAGTGAAAATATTGGAATCTTATGGCCCACATGTATTCTTGGGTGGCCATATGATGATGGGGGAGAGAGTTCTATAGGGCACACATTATGGATGGCCCCAAATGTTACTAATTATTCTAAGGAAGAATTTGACAACTTGTTGATGACAAAGTGGGGTTAAACTTGGCTTAGGTATATTTTTTTATTCTTTGACAGAATCTCAATGCTTATATCACACCATTCAGTTTGATTAGGAAGGACTTAGGAGCCTAGGATGTAGTGGTGGGAAGAGTTGATGAGCCTAGGATGTATAATTATATAGTTTTATAACTAACATTAATTACATTGTTGTATATTAATGTTGTATTATATAATATAATTTATATATTATATATAATATAATATATAATATAATTTATATATTATATATAATATAATATATAATATATATCGAAAAAAAAAAAATCCATTGTTATCTCTCGCGCTCGCATATATCCAAAATTAAAAAAAAAAAACAATCCATTGTTAACTCTTCCGCTCGCACCCTCACCTTCTGCACGCACCCTCACCTCATGCTCGCACCCTTACCTCCTGCTCATATCCTCACCTCCTGCTTGAAGCCTTACCTCCCGCTCGCACCCTCACCTCCTGCTTGCACCCTCACCTCCTACTCGCACCCTCACCTCCTACTCGCACCCTTACCTTCTGCTCGCACCCTCACCTCCTTATCACACCCTTAGCTCCCGCTTGCATCCTCACCTCCTGCTCCCAGCCTTACCTCCTGCTCATAGCCTCATATCCATCTTTCACCCTCACCTCCTACTCACAGCCTCACCTCCTGCCCACAACCTTACCTATCTAATCACCTCACCACATTCTTTGTAGAGCAGAGACGAAGCCACGGCATTGGAGCCCTATATTCTCACATCACCACATTCTATCCAAATCGAGTAGAGCCAAAGATGCTACATTGGAGACAAAGGATATATGGGGCTACTAAATTGGACACATAGGAGCCCTAGTTCGAGTGACATTGGTGCCCTAGCTTGAGAAATGCCGCCAAAATCCTCGTTAAGTGATTTAAATGCAAAATTGGTGGTAGAGATATTGGTGATAGAGGTTCCATAGCTGTCATTTTTTTTATTTGTAAAGAATATTACCTACAAGAATATTCTTGTTGTGCACTCTAGCCTTAACACCATGGCCAGTTATAGACACGAAATCTTGTGCCTCAGTCAACCTGCTTTCCTTTGAATTTCCTCCTCTCAAAATTTTGGCATACTCAACCACATCCATTACCAAAGTATGCTCAGTTTTTTCCTAAAGCATAACCCAATATTCAAGTTAGCTAACAAGACATATAATCCTTTAACTTTGAACATAACCAAAACTACAGAATGATTGTGAAGATAAATTTAGGTAAAGATCAATCAGTATTATGTTTGTAATAGTTGGATATACAGGAATGCATCAATGTGCATCCAAACAACCCCTATACTAACACTACAAGACCAATAACCAAAATTATGTCAATCACATAGGCCACCCAAAAATTAATTGATCCCAACTTAAACAAATCAGGTAATCAAAAATAAAGCTACATGACCTACCTCTGTTGCAGTACAAATTTCATAGAAGTCATGCAGGACCATGTTTTTCATAAGCTTAGTGTTAATAACAATAGGTTTTCCAATAGTGAGTGTCCTCGTCATATCAAATATAATGCAGTCCACTCGTGGACAAAAAAATCTCCATTCATCAATGAACCTTTTCTTTTAAAAGATGAACATAATCAGACTCAGAGAAGTACTTCTCTAACTCTAGAAACCTAGTTCATATTCAAACAATGCAAAGGTATTTTTCCAATATATCACTTACTTTATGTGCACTCTCAAGTGTATTTCCCCCTTTGATGAGAACACCTTGTGTGGAACCTACTCCAGTGCCCACCATGACTGCAGTGGGTGTTGCAAGGCCCAAAGCTCAAGGAGAATCTATAACCATGACAGATACGCCAAAATGAAGAGCAAGCTCAAACTCATCCATGGAAGAAGGGATCCAAGACTTCCGGTATGAACCAATCTTTCCTACTACAAACCATGCTAGCCAGGTAGTAAAGGAGATCACACTAACCTACAAAACAATGAACAAAGGTAACCATGCTTAGTTTCAAAAGAAGAATTCCACATGATCCAGGTTCAGCCAAATTGGCAAAAGCTCATTTTTTACTTAACTGTGGAAGAATAAGAACTTTGAAATCTAAGGAAAAATGACTTATCTGTGGAAGAAAGAACTAAAGAAAATAAGGAAAAAAATAATAATTTCCTGTGTGTACGAAAGAACTAAAGAAAATAATGCATGCACAGTAAAAATGACACTAAATCAAGTGTGTTGAAGAAAGCAAGTGCATTTGCATATGCACCAAAACTTATAGATAGTTGTAGTTCACATATTTTGATAGAATATACATGTGGCGGTTTGAAGCCCCATTCTTGTTTATCAAGGCTTCTCAGGTCTCTTCCACCCCCTTCCTTCAACATGGGTGCATCATTTCATATGTACTTATTAATATTAATATATTTCGGCCATGTTTCTTGCATGATGTTGTATTCGAGACTTCTTCATTGTCTCACTATTTATATGATGAGTTATCTCAGTGAGTATGGATATGCCTACCTTGTCCCATTGAGATCATGTAGCTCACCACCTTATGACCCTTTTGTTGACAAGTAAATTTTTGTGGCCTCTTCGATGGGTATGCCTCTATTTTTTTCCTGTGGCATTTTTATCTGTGACATGGATATGGATATTTATTTTGCGCCTCTATTTTTTTCTTAGTAGTACTGCACACATAGTAATCTATCAAGAAATTATTTATTTTCTTAAAACCTATTGCTCCTTCCCATATCTAGTTTTGATCGAATTTGAAATTCTTGCATTTCATTTTCTTCTTGGATGGTTTAAAGAGTCGAGTCAAAACGCCATCAATTTCATGACCACTCCTTTCAGTAACAACAGCCTAAAATCAAGCGCTAATTAAAATTTATCTAAAAAAATTCCTAGGACTCTTCAAACCCATCTTAGCTTAGGTGTAGAGATTTGGAATAGGATTGTGAGAATAACTTTCCAAAGATGCTAAAAAAACATAAAGCCTTGAGTTAGGGAGTGAAATCCAGTTGTTATATCACTTCATTTGGGAAGCCCTTATAACACAAGGATCAATCATGAGGTCACATTGGGGCCCTCAGAGTAATCAACCCTGCTTTGTTGGTCTTGGTGTTGACTATTGATTGTCCCCCATCTGATTTGGTATAGTAGGTGGTACACAAGGTGATAACACAGGGAAGGTGGTGTTGTACCTGGGATTGACGTTGGCTAGACTCACTCGAACTCCTTGGAGGGTTGCCCACTGCTTGGTGAGGTAACTTGCACCAGGGCGTTAGTTTGTTAAGTAGGTTGTCAACGTAAATTTCTCACCCGCCAAAACTCATCCCCTTCGCACATCGATTCTGCGATGTTAGATTCCATCACCAACTAGCGCTTCTTTGTGAGAAGGTTTGTTCGCATGCTTGACTCCTATATTAATTAGTGTGTGTTGTTTCTATCCTTAGTTTGACTTATGATTGAGTTTGTGTCTAATGGAATCAGCTCTGGGTTAATTCCTCATTTGATCAATACAAAATATGGATACCATTAAAAAAAAAGGTAATAAAGAGGTAACCAATAGCTCATACCTAACTTACGTCTTATAATTCTCCAACATTTCTCTTTACACTTAGTGAAACAAACACCAAATGGAATGCTTTACACAAGGTCAATGGAGAATGTTATTGGAAAATTCAAAATATTATCATAAACCCACATCTCATATATTTGTGCATGCACCATAGATTCACAATCTTTCATGAAGAGGTTCGGGAGAAATACCTCCATGCAAAATTGTCTACATCAGAATTGTCCATGTCCTTGATGGAAATATATAAAATTCCCTTGAAAATATTTTAGTCCTTGTTTTGCTTAAAAAGGATGATCCCATTCTCGAAGTGGTCAAAGACTAATTTTATCCCCCCTCTATCTGGTAAATGCTACTTCTTATACTATCTTTTCCCTACAATAGGGAGTGTTGTGTCCCTTTTATCGAAAATATGTGAGGTTCCTCTTCTTTCTCCCAACATTCTCCCAACCTCTTGGACAATAATACATGCATCCTCAAAACTAACATTTAGGGAAACTAGAATCCAATCATGAACTAGGAGTGAACCGGGAGTGACGAGTGTGAACCGGGAGTGAGGGGTTCTCTATCTAAAATCCTATGCTAGGAAGCCAACAAAGACGACGGTTCCTCGATCTGAATCTCAGTTTTCGTTTTATTCCTAGTTTCAAGTCGCATCCCAAACCATTTCGGGGACTCTTGGCAATTCCTCATCAGATCATAAAATCCTAACGGAGCCTCATTTTTGAGTTCCATGAGATGTTGCATGCTTGTTTAGCCATGGACTAGGTGACCATAGTGTCCATCCTCTCTCGATGCGTGGGTTCGTAAATTGGACCACTAAATCCAAATGTTGCATTGTTTCTTACTGAGCAAAGCACTAGTTCTCGAAATCGATGAAAAAAACAACTTTTGAGGGGTTGGAACCGAGAGTGAGGGGTTCTCTAGATAAAATCCTATGCTAAGAATCCAACAGAGATGATGGTTCCTCAATCCAAGTCTCAGTTTTCGTTTTATGCCCAATTGCAAGTTGCATCCCAAACCATTTCGGGGCCTCTTGGCCAATTCTCGCTCAAGGCATAAAAGACTAATGGAGTAACAATTTTGAGTTTTGTGAGATGTTGCAAGATGTTTTAGGCATGGAATAGGTGACCAAATTATCCATCCTCTCCCGAGGCATGCTTTCGTAAATTGGACCCCTTAATCCAAATGTTGCATTGCTTCAAACTGAGTAAAGAAACTTCTGAGGCATGGAACCCAAGAGTGAGGGGTGGCCTAGCTGAAATCCTATCCCAGTAATCCATCGAAGTCGACGGTTCCTCAATCCGAGTCTCGATTTTTGTTTTATTCCCAGTTACAAGTCGCATCCCAAACCATTTTGGGGACTCTTGGCCAATTGCTCCTTAGGGCATAAATGCCTAATAGAGCAACATTTTTGAGTTCCATGAGAATTTGCATGCTTGTTTAGCCATGGACTAGGTGACCACATTGTCCATCCTCTCCTAAGGCATGGTTTCATAAATTGGACCCCTAAATCCAAATGTTGCATTGCTTCTTACTGAGAAGAGAA
Organism: Picea engelmannii; assembly: GCA_009831015.1. NCBI lineage: Eukaryota > Viridiplantae > Streptophyta > Pinopsida > Pinales > Pinaceae > Picea > Picea engelmannii. The sequence continues at coordinate 357,203 of ML782601.1, read as the reverse complement.
CTATTTATCGAAATCGATGAAAAAAACAACTTCCGAGGGGTTGGAACTGGGAGTGAGGGGTGCTCTAGCTAAAATCCTATGCCAGGAATCCAATAGAGATGACGGTTCCTCAATCCAAGTCTTGGTTTTCATTTTATGCCTATTTGCAAGTCGCATTCCAAACCATTTCGGGGACTCTTGGCAATTCCTCCTCGGGGCATAAAATCCTAACGGAGCAACATTTTTTAGTTCCCTGAGATGTTGCATGCTTGGTTAGCCATGGAATAGGTGACCATAGTGTCCATTCACTCTCGAGGCATGGTTTCGTAAATTGGACCCCTAAATCCAAATGTTGCATTGCTTCTTACTAAGCAAAGAACTAGTTATTGAAATCAATGAAAAAAACAACTTCTGAGGGGTTGGAACAGGGAGTGAGGGGTGATCTAGCTAAAATCCTATGCCAGGAATCCAACAGAGATGATGGTTCCTCAATCCGAGTCTCGATTTTCGTTTTATGCCCTATTGCAAGTCGCATCCCAAACCATTTCGGGGACTCTTGGCCAATTCCCACTCAGGGTATAAAAGACTAACAGATCAACATTTTTGAGTTATGTGAGATGTTGTAAGATTTTTTAGGCATGGACTAGGTGACCAAATTATATATCCTCTCCTGAGGCATGATTTCGTAAATTGGCCCCTTAATCCAAATGCTACATTGCTTCAAACTGAGCAAAACACTAGTTCTCAAAATCAATGATTAAAGCAACTTCTGAGGGGTTGGAACCCAGAGTGAGGGGTGCTCTAGCTAAAATCCTATGCTAGGAATCCATCAGAAATGACGGTTCCTCAATCTGAGTCTCGGTTTTCGTTTTATCCCTAATTGCAAGTCGCATGCCAAAACATTTTGAGGACTCTTGGCAAATTCTCGCTCATGGCATAAAAGACTAACGAAGAAACAATTTTGAGTTTCATGAGATGTTGCAAGATTTTTTAGGCATGGACTAGGTGACCAAATTATCCATCCTCTCACAAGCCATGGTTTCGTAAATTGGTCGCTTAATCCAAATGTTGCATTGCTTCAAACTGAGAAAAACACTAGTTCTCGAAATCAATGATTAAAGAAACTTTTGAGGCATGGCACCCATGAGTGAGAGGTGTTCTAGCTAAAATCCTATGCCAAGAATCCAACAAAGATGATGGTTCCTCAATCGAAGTCTCGGATTTGGTTTTATGCCTAGTTGCAAGTCGCATCCCAAACCATTTCGGGGACTCTTGGTAATTACTCCTCGGAGCATAAAATCCTAACGGAGCAACATTTTTGAGTTCTATGAGATGTTGCATGCTTGTTTAGCCATGGAATAGGTTACCACAGTGTCCATCCTCTCCTGAGACATGGTTTCTTAAATTGGACCCCTAAATCCAAATGTTGCATTGCTTCTTACTGAGCAAAGCACTAGTTATCGAAATCGATGAAAAAAACAACTTTCGAGGTGTTGGAATTGGGAGTGAGGGGTGCTCTATCTAAAATCCTATGCCATGAATCCAACAAAGATGACGGTTCCTCAATGTGAGTCTCGGTATTCATTTTATGACCAGTTGCAAGTCACATCCCAAACCATTTCGGGGACTCTTGGCCAATTCCTGCTTAGGGAATAAAAGACTAATGGAGAAACATTTTTAAGTTTTGTGCAATGTTGCAAGCTTGTTTAGGCATGGACTAGGTAACCAAATTATCCATCCACTCCTAAGGAAAGGTTTCTTAAATTAGACCCCTTAATCCAAATGTTGCATTGCTTCAAACTGAGCAAAAATCTAGTTTTCTAAATCAATGATTAATGCAACTTTTGAGGCATGTCACCCAAGAGTGAGGGGTGGCCTAGTTGAAATCCTATCCCAGTAATCCATCGAAGTCGATGGTTCCTCAATCCGAGTCTCAGTTTTCATTTTATTCCCATTTGCATGTCGCATCTCAAACCATTTCGGGGACTCTTGGCCAATTTCTCCTCAGGGCATAGAAACCTAACGGAGCAACATTCAAGAGTTCCATGAGATGCTGCAAGTTTTTTTATCCATAGACTAGGTGACAACATTGTCCATCCGCTCCTAAGGCATGGTTTCGTAAATTGGACCGTAAATCCAAATGTTTAATTGCTTCTTACTGAGCAAAGCACTAGTTATCGAAATTGATGAAAAAAACAACTTCCGAGGGGTTGGAACCGGGAGTGAGGGGTTCTCTAGCTAAAATCCTATGCTAGGAATCCAACAGAGATGATGATTCCTCAATCCAAGTCTCGGTATTCATTTTATGCCCAGTTGCAAGTCGCATCCCAAACCATTTCGGGGACTCTTGGCCAATTCCCTCTCAGGGCATAAAAGACTAACAGAGTAGCATTTTTGAGTTCAGTGAGATGTTTCATGCTTGTTTAGCCATGTACTAGGTGACCACATTGTTCATCCACTTCTGAGGCATGGTTTCATAAATTGGAGCCATAAATCCAAATGTTGCATTGCTTCTTACTAAGAAAAGAACTAGTTATTGAAATCGATGAAAAAAACAACTTCTGAGGGGTTGGAATCAAGAGTGAGGGGTTCTCTAGCAAAAATCATATTCCAGGAATCCAACACAGATGATAGTTCCTCAATCTGAGTCTCGATTTCTATTTTATGCCCAATTGCAAGTCGCATCCCAAACCATTTCGGGGACTCTTGGCAATTCCTCCTCAGGGCATAAAAGCCTAACGGAGCAACATTTTTTAGTTCCATGAGATGTTGCATGCTTTTTTATCCATGGAATAGGTGACCACAGTGCCCATCTTCTCCCGAGGCATGGTTTCATAAATTGGACCCCTAAATCCAAATGTTTCATTGCTTCTTACTAAGAAAAGCACTAGTTATCGAAGTCGATGAAAAAAACAACTTTCGAGGGGTTGGAATTGGGAGTGATGGGTGCTCTAGATAAAATCCTATGCCAGGAATCCAATAGAGATGACAGTTCCTCAATCCAAGTCTCGGTTTTTGTTTTATGCCCAGTTTCAATTCGCATCCCAAGCCATTTCGGGGACTCTTGGCCAATTCCCGCTCAGAGCATAAAAGACTAACGGAGAAACATTTTTGAGTTTTGTGAGATGATACAATATTGTTTAGGAATGGATTAGGTGACCAAATTATACATCCTCTACCGAGGCATGGTTTCATAAATTGGCCCCTTAATCCAAATGTTGCATTGCTTCAAACTGAGAAAAAAACGTGTTCTCGAAATCAATGATTAAAGCAACTTCTGAGGCATGGCACCCATGTGTGAGGGGTGCTCTAGCTAAAATACTATGCCAAGAATCCAACAGAGATGACAGTTCCTTAATCTGAGTCTCAGTTTTCATTTTATGCCCAGTTGCAAGTCGCATGCCAAACCATTTCAGGGACTCTTGGGCAATTCCCGCTCAGGACATAAACGACTAATGGAGCAACATTTTTGAGTTCTGTGAGATGTTGCAAGATTTTTAAGGCATGGACTAGGTGACCAAATTATCCATCCACTCATGAGGCATGGTTTCGTAAATTGGCCCCTTATCCAAATGTTGCATTGCTTCAAACTGAGAAAAACACTAGTTCTCGAAATCAATGATTAAAGCAACTTATGAGGAATGGAACCCGTGAGTGAGGGTTTCTCTAGCTAAAATTCTATGCCAGGAATCCAACAAAAATGACGGTTCCTCAATCCGAGTCTCGATTTTCATTTTATGCCGATTTGCAAGTCGCATCGCAAACCATTTTGGGGACTCTTGGAAATTCCTCCTCGAGGCATAAAATCCTAACGTAGCAGCATTTTTGAGTTCTATGAGATGTTGCATGATTTTTTATCCATGGACTAGGTGACCATAGTGTACATCCGCTCCCGAGGCATGGTTTCATAAATTGGACCCCTAAATCCAAATGTTGCATTGCTTCTTCCTGAGCAAAGCACTAGTTATCGAAATCGATGAAAGAAACAACTTTTGAGGGGTTGGAACTGGGAGTGAGGGGTGCTCTAGCTAAAATACTATGCCAGGAATCCAACATAGACGACAGTTCCTGAATCCAAGTCTCGATTTTCATTTTATGACCAGTTGCAAGTCGCATCCCAAACCATTTCGGGGGCTCTTGGCCAATTCTCACTCAGAGCATAAAAGACTAACGGAGCAACATTTTTGAGTTCCGTGAGATGATGCAAGATTTTTTAAGCATGGAATAGGTGACCAAATTATCCATCCGCTCCCGAGGCATGGTCTCGTAAATTGGACCTCTTAATCCAAATGTTGCATTGCTTCAAACTTAGAAAAACACTAGTTGTTGAAATCAATGAGTAAAGAAATTTCTGAGGCATGGAACCCAAGAGTGAGGGGTGGTCTATCTGAAATCCTATCCCAATAATCCATCAAAGTCGTCAGTTCCTCAATCCGAGTCTCGTTTTTTGTTTTATTCCCAGTTACAAGTCGCATCCGAAACCATTTTGGGGACTCTTGGCCAATTGCTCCCTAGGGCATAAAAGCCTAATGGAGAAACATTTTTGAGTTCCATGAGATGTTGCATGCTTGTTTAGCCATGGACTAGGTGACCACATTGTCCATTCGCTCCCGAGACATGGTTTCATAAATTGGACCCCTAAATCCAAATGTTGCATTGCTTATTACCAAGCAAAGCACTATTTATCGAAATCGATGAAAAAAACAACTCACCAGGGGTTGGAACCGGGAGTGAGGAGTGATTTAGCTAAAATCCTATACGAGGAATCCAACAGAGACGACGGTTCCTCAATCTGAGTCTCGGTTTTCATTTTATGCCCAATTGCAAGTCGCATCCAAAACCATTTTGGGGACTCTTGGCAATTCCTCCTCGGGGAAAAAAATCCTAATGGAGAAACATTTTTGAGTTCCCTGAGATGTTGCATGCTTGTTTATCCATGGAATAGGTGACCAGAGTGTCCATATTCTCCCAAGGCATGCTTTTGTAAATTGGACCCCTAAATCCAAATGTTGCATTGCTTCTTACTGAGAAAAGAACTAGTTATTGAAATCAATGAAAAAAACAACTTCTGAGGGGTTCAAACAGGGAGTGAGGGGTTCTCTAGCTAAAAGCCTATGCCAAGAATCCAACATAGATGACAGTTCCTCAATCCGAGTCTCGTTTTTCATTTTATGCCCCATTGCAATTCACATCCCAAACCATTTCGAGGACTCTTGGCCAATTCCTGCTCAGGACATAAAAGACTAAAGGAGCAACATTTTTGAGTTCCATGAGATGTTGTAAGATTGTTTAGGCATGGACTGGGTGACCAAATTATCGATCCACTCCTGAGGCATGGTTTCTTAAATTGGCCCCTTAATCCAAATGTTGCATTACTTCAAACTGAGCAAAACACTAGTTCTCGAAATTAATGATTAAAGCAACTTCCAAGGGGTTGGAACCCAGAGTGAGGGGTACTCTAGCTAAAATCCTATGCTAGGAATCCAATAGAGATGACGATTCCTCAATCCAAATATTGGTTTTTGTTTTATGCCTAATTGCAAGTTGCATGCCAAACAATTTCGGGGACTCTTGGAAAATTCTCGCTCAGGGCATAAAAGACTAATGAAGCAACAATTTTGAGTTTCGTGAGATGTTGCAATCTTGTTTAGGCATGGACTAGGTGACCAAATTATCCATCCTCTCACGAGGCATGGTTTCGTAAATTGGCCCCTTAATCCAAATGTTGCATTGCTTCAAACTGATAAAAACACTAGTTCTCGAAATCAATGATTAAAGCAACTTCTGAGGCATGGCACCCGTGAGTGAGGGGTGCTCTACCTAAAATTTTATGCCAATAATCCAACAAAGTCTATGATTCCTCAATTGAAGTCTCGGTTTTCATTTTATGCCCAATTGCAAGTCCCATCCCAAACCATTTCAGGGACTCTTGGAAATTCCTCTTCGGATCATAAAACCTAACGGAGCAACATTTTTGAGTTCCATGAGATGTTGCATACTTTTTTAGCCATGGACTAGGTGACCACAGTGTCCATCCTCAATCCGAGTCTCGGTATTCATTTTATGCCCAGTTGCAAGTCAAATCCCAAACCATTTCGGGGACTCTTGGCCAATTCTCACTCAGGGCATAAGAGACTAACAAAGCAACATTTTTCAGTTCCATGAGATGTTGCAATATTGTTTAGGCATGGACTAGGTGAACAAATTATCCATCTTCTCCTGAGGCATGGTTTCTTAAATTGGACCCGTTAATCCAAATGTTGCATTGCTTCAAACTGAGAAAAACTCTAGTTATCTAAATCAATGATTAATGAAACTTTTGAGGCATGTCACCCAGGAGTGAGGGGTGGTCTGGCTGAAATCTTATCCCAGTAATCCATCGAAGTCGACGGTTCCTCAATCCGAGTCTTGGTTTTCATTTTATTCCCATTTGCAAGTCGCATCCCAAACCATTTCGAGGACTCTTGGCCAATTTCTCCTCAGAGCATAGAAACCTAACGGAGTAGCATTCAAGAGTTCCATGACATGATGAAAGATTTTTTATCCATGGACTAGGAGACCACATTGTCCATCTGCTCCCGAAACATGGTTTCGTAAATTGGACCCCTAAATCCAAATGATGCATTGTTTCTTACTGAGCAAAGCACTAGTTATCGAAATTGATGAAAAAAACTACTTCTTGGGGGTTGGAACCGGGAGTGAGGGGTGATCTAGCTAAACTCCTATGCCAGGAATCTAACAGAGAGGGCGGTTCCTCAATCTGAGTCTTGGTATTCATTTTATGCCCAGTTGCAAGTCCCATCCCAAACCATTTCGAGGACTCTTGGCCAATTCCCTCTCAGGGCATAAAAGACTAACAGAGTAGCATTTTTTAGTTCCGTGAGATGTTGCATGCTTGTTTATCCATGGAATAGGTGACCAAATTGTCCATCCACTCCTGATGCATGGTTTCGTAAATTGGAGCCCTAAATCCAAATGTTGCATTACTTCTTACTGAGCAAAGAACTAGTTATCGAAATCGATAGAAAAAAACAACTTCTAAGGGGTTGGAACAGGGAGTGAGGGGTGCTCTAGCTGAAATCCTATGCCAGGAATCCAACAAAGATGACGGTTCCTCAATATGAGTCTCGGTTTTCATTTTATGCCCAGTTGCAAGTCGCATCCCAAATAATTTCGGGGACTCTTGGCAATTGCTCCTCAGGGCATAAAAGCCTAACAGAGCAACACTTTTGAGTTCCCTGAGATGTTTCATGCTTGTTTATCCATGGAATAGGTGACCACAGTTTCCATCCGCTCCTGAGGCATGGTTTCATAAATTGGACCCCTAAATCCAAATGTTGCATTGCTTCTTACTAAGCAAAGCATTAGTTATCGAAATCGATGAAAAAAACAAATTCCGAGGGGTTGGAATCAGGAGTGATGGGTGCTCTAGCTAAAATCCTATGCCAGGAATCCAAAAGATATGACGGTTCCTCAATTCAAGTCTCAGTTTTCATTTTATGCCTAGTTTCAAGTCTCATCCCAAACCATTTCGGGGACTCTTGGCCAATTCCCACTCAGGGCATAAAAGACTAACGGAACAACATTTTTGAGTTCCATGAGATGCTACAAGATTGTTTAGGAATGGAATAGGTGACCAAATTATCCATGTGCTACCGAGGAATGGTTTCACAAATTGGCCCCTTAATCTAAATGTTGCATTGCTTCAAACTAAGAAAAAAACTAGTTCTTGAAATCAATGATTAAAGCAACTTTTGAGGCATGGAAACCATGTGTGAGGGGTGCTCTAGCTAAAATACTATGTCAGGAATCCAATAGAGATGAAGGTTCCTTAATCCAAGTCTCATTTTTCATTTTAAGCCTAGTTGCAAGTCGCATGCCAACCCATTTTGGGGACTCTTGGCCAATTCCCGCTCAGGGCATAAAAGACTAACGGGGCAACATTTTTGAGTTCCGTGAGATGCTAAAAGCTTGTTTAAGCATGGACCAGGTGACCAAATTATCCATCCACTCACGAGGCATGGTTTCATAAATTGGCCCCTTATCCAAATGTTGCATTGCTTCAAACTAAGCAAAACACTAGTTCTTGAAATCAATAATTAAAGCAACTATGAGGAATGGAACCCCTGAGTGAGGGTTTCTCTAGCTAAAATCCTATGCTAGGAATCCAACAAAAATGACGGTTCCTCAATTCGAGTCTCGATTTTCATTTTATGCCCAGTTGCAAGTCGCATCCCAAACCATTTCAGGGATTCTTGACAATTCCTCCTCGGGGCATAAAATCCTAAAGGAGCAGCATTTTTGAGTTCCATGGGATGTTGCATGTTTTTTTAGCCATGGACTAGGTGACCATAGTGTCCATCCGCTCCCGAGGCATGGTTTCGTAAATTGGACCCCTAAATCCAAATGTTGCATTGCTTCTTATTGAGCAAAGCACTAGTTATTGAAATCGATGAAAAAAACAACTTCCGAGGGGTTGGAACTGGGAGTGAGGGGGTCTTTAGCTAAAATCCTATGCCAAGAATCCAACAAAGATGACGGTTCCTCAATCCGAGTCTCAGTATTCATTTTAAGCCCATTTGCAAGTCACATCCCAAACTATTTCGTGGACTCTTGGCCAATTCCCGCTCAGGGCATAAAAGACTAACGGAGCAACATTTTTAAGTTTCATGAGATGATGTAATCTTGTTTAGGCATGGACTAGGTGACCAAATTATCGATCCACTCCCAAGGCATGGTTTCATAAATTGGCCCCTTAATCCAAATGTTGCATTTCTTCAAACTAAGCAAAACACTAGTTCTCGAAATCAATGATTAAAGCAACTTTCGAGGGGTTGGAACCATGAGTGATAGGTGCTCTAGCTAAACTTCTATGCCAAGAATCCAAGAGAGATGATGGTTCCTCAATCCAAGTCTCGGTTTTCGTTTTATGCCTAGTTGCAAGTTGCATGCCAAACCATTTCTAGGACTCTTGGCCAATTCCCGCTCAGGGCATAAATGACTAACGGAGCAACATTTTTGAGTTCCGTGAGATGATGCAAGATTGTTTAGGCATGGACTAGGTGATCAAATTATCCATCCACTCCCGAGGCATGGTTTCGTAAATTGGCCCCTTAATCCAAATGTTTCATTGCTTCAAACTAAGCAAAACACTAGTTCTCTAAATCAATGATTAAATAAACTTATGAGGCATGGCACCCGTGAGTGACGGGTCCTCTAGCTAAAATAATATGCCAGGAATCCAACAAAGATGACAGTTCCTCAATCTGAGTCTCGTTTTTTGTTTTATGCCCAGTTGCAAGTCGCATCCCAAACCATTTCGAGGACTCTTGGCAATTTCTCCTCGGGGCATAAAAGCCTAATGAAGCAGCATTTTTGAGTTCCATGAGATATTGCATGCTTGTTTAGCCATGGAATAGGTGACCACATTGTCCATCCTCTCCCGACATATGGCTTCGTAAATTGGATCCCTAAATCCAAATGTTGCATTGCTTCTTATTGAGCAAAGCACTAGTTTTCGAAATCGATGAAAAAAACAACTTCCGAGGAGTTGGAACCAGGAGTGAGGGATGCTCTAGCTAATATCCTATGCCAGGAATCCAACAGAGACAATGGTTCCTCAATCTGAGTCTCGATTTTCATTTTATGTCCAGTTGCAAGTCAACTACACCAATTTCAAATGCACATTGAGTTTAACAACCACTACTTCCTACATAAAAATGTGGGTTTCACTATTGTTAACCATCGCCATAACTAACGTATTCTTCATCTTGGATTGATAAAAACTAATATTTGTATAGTTCTACTCTTGGCTTGAACAAAAATAATATTTGTATACTTCTACTCTTGTCTTGAACAAAACTAATATTTGTATAGTTCTACTCTTGGATTGCCTTAGACATATTACCAACTAAAGCACCCAATATTTGCAACACACCAACTGATGGTTGGATTTCTTAATCCATAGCATTGACCCTCATCTTCAATGAACATTTCTTATAATAATTCTAATTTGCACAAACCCAACAAACAACAACCTTACTAGTATTTTTTTCTTAGATCCATATGATAAACTTATCATCTCCTTAGTGTTATCACATTAATATGTCCTTAATATGTCCAAACTCAAGAGGGATATCACATTAAATTAGGTGGTTGACCACTAATATTGGTAATTGAACCATAGTCTAATTGTGCATCCAAAACTAAAGATATAAAATTTTTATTTAGAACTTTGAATATAGAAAACAAAGTTCATAAATTGGAACTAGGATGATGATGGACTACTCACTAAAAACATGTGCACATGCAACTGAAGGTACAACCAAATAGATACCTGTCATATATTTCTTTGTCGAGTGAGGAAATATTAGGACAAATAGAGGGAAATGTGACTGCATCTAGTAGATATGTTAAGAGACAAGAACCAGAGGTGAAAAAGTCAGAATAAAATTTTGTAGATGCATGAAATTTTTTCTTGCCAAAGGAGGATCATGCTCTTATGATGATGAGATCATAGGAGACATAGAGGTGCCACTCAGGTATAAGCATCTCATGAAACAATGGGTACCTAAGGAACTACCTCCTATAGATGTTGACTTCATTGTCAACAATAGGACATATCACATTGCACCATCCTCCCTGCATGGCTTGGGGCTATTTTCCATGGATGGAATAATTGTAAAATACAATACAGTAACTGAATTGATGGACTATGTCTTACCGTGTTACAATTATAACGATTGGATGCGACTGGTCCAGTACATGTGAAGTATGCAAAGATATGCACTCGCCGCAAATTATATACAACTAAGAAACAAAGATAAAAATAAGGGAGCGAATATCTATATTTATGGAAGGCCTAAAGCTTCCGACAATATCGTAGAGTTTATAAACAACACACTACTCGGGACAACAAAAAATAACTGAATTTCATATATGAGGGACGTGAAGAGAATCGGGTAGTCCTGTGCGCAATAAAAAAGATAGCTCCCGAGGAAGAGTTATTAGTGGATTACCATTTGAATCGAATAGAAACATTGACTAATAGTGTGTAGGTTCTTATGCAACACCTCTTTAAGAAACCTCTACTTATTGCATTATATTTTTTTATTATCTTTAACATTGTTGTAAATATTATCTTTAACATTTTTTTTGGTTATCGTTAACAATTTTTTAAATATTTGGGGGTTCTAATTATATTATAATGTGGCAGGATGATTGTGGAAAAGGGTCAGCCGCAGAACATGTAAATGATTATCAATTTCCACTTTCATTTTACATTGTTTTTATTATTTGCTTATATAATTTTATTGAAATAGCATTTTTTTTGTTGAAATTATATGTAGTCCACAGGACATGTTGATCATGATTCCGCCAATGAGGATGGGTTTTATTCATCCCCTGATCCGATGGTCTTAATAAAAAAAGAAGATCATTAAAGAGAACAAGGAACTTGCTAGCTTCTTAGATCATCCAGATCGAACTCCCAACGTCCTAGCAAATATCAATCTCCTTATGTCACAACTTAATACATATAAGGTAATAACCATAATTTAAAGTATTTTTTTTTTAATGTACTCATATGTTCAATTATGAAACTTTGTTCTTTAAAATTTACATTATCTCATGAAAAAACATTTTCTTTTTTATAAAGAGATTTTTTGAGCCTGTTCAGCCCGGTGTTGGTAGTAGTGGCGCTATAGAGATGCTACAGAGTCCTGATGTGGATGGTCATACAAATGCTAGAGTACTATTTACTTCTCCATATTCCACACCTAATTTAGATAGGAGCCATGACATGCATCGCCATACATCCATGCCTCAATTAGATTCTAGATATGGTGGAAGAGATGAGGCTCATTGTGATGTGGTTGACAGGGTTGCATTTCCTAGAGCTAGACGTGTGACAAGCACGGGGACCCTTCCGTGCACATTTTTGTTCGATGATAACGAACTTCCATTAAAACAATCAAGACTCCCAGGTAGTTTTAATTCATATTTTAATCGTTTAATTTTGTTCTTCTCATACACAAATCATCTAGATTATTAATTTTAAATTAATGATCATATATTTTTGTGTGTAGGAAATGACCATTTTTATAGGCACCTAGAGAGCAAGGCCTTGTTGATTTTGGGGGAAACCTTACGCATGATGTGTAATTGCCAGAATTCCAACCTCAAAAAGGAACTTATGGATTATCTTGAAGGCCTCTTTGGAGTAGACACATTCAATAAAAAAGCGGTCACCTTTGCAGCGGGCGAATATTTAAAATATAAGGGAGATGTTTATAGACGAAGCTTGGCAGGAAATCCTAGGTATGAGTGTCCTCACTCCATTCCAGAGAGGGAGTGGAAGGCGATCATTGATGATGCAAAAGAGAATATTTTGAAAAAATTAGGAGAACAAATATATGGTACACCAAGGTAAATTACAATATTTGATTTCAATATCAGCTTTATTTTTCTTTAGATCTAAATAAAAGTGTGGTTATATATAACATACTTGAAAATTTTGATGATAGGTTGCCTGACACTTTGAAGGCAACTAAAGAAAGGATTGTCAGGCGTGGCCAACACAAGCTAGGCTAGGGCGTCTACTCGAGGTTACAATCACGAATCGTAAGTACCCAAACATCTTAAGAATATTATTTGTATCACCTTACAATTTTCAGGTAATTGCAGCCAAAAACATTAAAAAACCATACCCTTATGCAATGCAGGGCGACGACTTCAAAACTAAAACCACAAAGGAAGACCTCCAACTTGGTTACAATTATGGTTATAAAGTCATGGTTGATCATAGGAAAAGCATGGGGCTGACCCCAAGATCCACTTTACGGGATAAGGTAAATAAAAATTAGTCCACATTAACCTTTCATTACTTATAAAATACGTAAATGTTTGATATCGTCCATAATTTAATGTCTTACTTTGTTTTAATCAGGGGAGAAGCACTATCAAAAAAACCATTAGTATTGGACAACAGAGCATTGATAGTGCAATGCAGCCAGAATATCATGGTGCTCCCCAGCAGCCCCATCCCACTGAGGTGAAGCCCCAAGATGTTCCTGTGACTGAGGCCCATGATGGTAAAATGGATATATAATAATCATATACTTAATAATTTTGTACTTATAAATTTTGACGTTTCAATGGCAGAGAATGTCATAGTTGATCCTCGTCGACCTGAAGATCAGGTGAACAGTCCAGCATCCATTCCAACGGTGTCAACTAGAGGACCAGGTAAATAATTACATTGCAAAGTTTTTTTTTAATATTAATGAACTACTTCAATGATATTTAAATATTGGCCATATAAATTTAATATTTTAGATTTTTGTAGGTGATGGCCCCTCACAGCAGCATCCACGTCGTGGGTACGAGACCAAACGTACTCAGTGTGAAAGGACTAAAACAACATCATTTGTTGAAGATCACCCAGTTAACAAAGACATGGATATGGATGAATTACTTAAGACCTGGAAAGCACAAAAGAAGACTAAAAGAAATTCATGATGTGTAATAATTTTATAAGACAGTTAGATGTACATTATATAGTTGAACATGTAATGATACATATAATGCATTGGCATTATGGGTATTTTTTCATTTGATAATATACAAAAGGCTATTTCTATGGCTCGTATATATCTGTGAATGTAATTTTGTTATACACTTAATGATAATTTAAACTTCTCTTATAAGACTTGGTATATATTGATTCAATACTCCTTGGTTCTATTGGTTCTATTAGCCTTGACATACAATTTCTGCATCAATTTGTGGCTCCATGGATATCATCCTAGCGATTTGAAGGCATTGGTAAACATGAAATTTAAGAGATTGAATTGTTCAACTTTGGATTTAAATTTTACATGCTTGTTTGTTTGTGGGTTTCAAGAGTTCCAAACTTGTATCTCTTTGTCTTTTAAGAATGACAATCTCTTTGTATTTTAAGATATAACGTGAGAATCCAAGCAAGACTTGGTGCCTTGTGCTTGGGCTATGGAGTCTAGGAAACAAATAGAATTTGAATATGCAATATGAAACTTCGAAAATCTTGTGACATGATATATGCAACTTTGAAAGTCTTGTGACATGTGACATGTGTCAAGCATCTTTTCCAAGCAATGTGCAAACTTTAAACTTGGTGCAACATGCAAAAAGAAATTTTGGGAAGATGCAATAATAAGTTTTAAGGATTAAACATGAGGGGTTGGAAATGGCCATGTCAAACATTTTATAATATTTTTTCAGATCATTACCCTT
>ML782601.1:331666-342848 GCA_009831015.1 Picea engelmannii | reverse complement strand
TTCTCATGGTCATGTTAATCCATATAGAGGTTCATGATATAAACACTCATTGTTCTAATGTTGACATAAATTCAAATCTTCACTTTGTCGATTAGAGGGCACATTTTTGGCAACAATTTAATGTTTTTAGTTCCATTAAATTTATTTTGTTTCTTCTACAACATTAAGGATTAAACATGAGGGGTTGGAAATGGCGATGTCAAATATTTTATAATATTTTTTCATAGCATTGCCCTTCTTTTAATTATGTATTTACATTTTATAATCCATATAGAGTTTCATGATATAAACACTCATTGTTACAATGTTGACATAAATTCCAATCTTCACTTTGTCGATTAGAGGGCACAATTTTGGCAACAATTTTATGTTTTTAGTTCCTTGAAATTTCTTTTGTTTCTTCAACGACATTAAGGATTGCTTCTTCATGTCTTTTGTTTCACATGTTCAAATATAGATGTAACAATTTGACCTCGAAATTGTAGGTTAAGGTTCATCCATATACATATAGATAGACATGAATTTGGGTACCTTGGAATTCTAGTGAAATACAAAGGACCAAAATCTTTAAGGGCTCCTTTTTTTAATATTATAATTTTATTTTCTCAAAACCTAGTGTTGCATTTTGATTTAGGTGATGATCATATTTTTCTTATAGTTTCCTATGTAAACCTATTATTTCAACCTCCTTTGTTGGTTCCTCATGGACAAATTTCATAATGTTATCATTAATGAGAGAAACCAAGGGTATGGCCCCGATTACTTGCCACTCATGTTCTTCAATATCATACTTGATTCACATAACCTAATTAAGCATATATGAGGGATAATTTCATTTCACTTTGATTTAGCACCAATAATTTGATTATCATTGAACCCATGGTTAGTGTTAGATGTAATATATCCTAAATTTTGTACTATAGTTGAAGACAAAGAGATATCAATGCTATCATGAAGTTCTATAGCATCACATGCCATACCATTTTTATATTGAAACATGACATGAACATGTTCACATTATCCATTTTATATTTCAATATTGGGATCATTAGTATCCCATTCATTACTATAAATTCCCAAAGTTTTTCCACACATCTTACAAACCACTACTAAAATAGAGGGAACCCAACACCATCAATGAAGAAAACAAAATAAACGACAATGAGAGAGTTTTGACCATATGTCAACTAATTTTTCCCTTTAAAAAAACATCATTGATGTGCAAGTGAGCAATGTGTCTATGAGAAAAGACCTAGTTTATCCCCCACATATATTCAATAAGGTGTGTGGGATAAACACACCCTCAAAACAAAACAAAAAAATCACAAGAAGCTACCTAAAACCCTAGTATCATTCTTAGAGATTAATGTAAAGGATTTGAGACAACACCTTAGGCCTATGAACCAATACCAAGATAAAGGGAACCCAATACCATTGATGAGGTCAAAAAAATAAACTACAGTGAGAGAGTTGTAATAGCTTGTCACCTAAGCTACAATAAGTAAGAAAATAATGCAACTTTTGTGGATAATAAAAGAGAGCATGAGATGTCATCATATTCTCCAACTAATGCCATGCCTCCACTTGGAAATTCTAGGCATTTCCGTACAAAAAGAGGAGAACCAAGTAGCAACAAAAACCACCATGAATATAGTGCAAAACTTGTAACTAAACCTTCAATGGAAATATTATGAAAGGAACCCACTATCACAACAATTATTATGGTTTGTGAAGCCCCACGATATGCATTATATGTGTTTAAGATGACCTCCCATACCCATAACACAATGTTAAAAGTCATATCCAAGAAAAATATCAAATTATGATGTTTTTCTTCATAATCATGGTAGTAAATGTCATATAGAGGATCCTCATATAACTCTCCATTGACAATGATTTGAAAAAGACTCCCCTTCTTAGGGTTCTATCCAATTCTATTATTTCAATCCTTAAATATTATGCTCACCACCCTCATCAATATCTCTTTTGTGTTGCACAAAACTACAGTAGTCAAGATCTTGATCCTCCTGGACTAGAGAAAATTTATCGATAACAATCAAAGGGATGTGCTCCATAATTGGAGTTACCATGTGAGACCTTGAAATGCCTTGCATACCATTTCTTTCTCTCACCCTCAATACAAGCAACTGTAAACTAATGATTCAAATAAATACGACTTCCCAACACCATGCTATACCAGATCTATTGAATCCAGGGAATCAAAATTTTTCGACCCTGGTAACAATGCCATTCGTCAGCTCCCAGAATTGCACTTTGAAATACGAAGTCCCACATAACAATCAAGGCAAGCTCGATTATACTCAAGAGTTCTCACTACCACCAAACTTGCTCAAACCACATACTACTAATATTCCAGAGAGATCATCTACTAATATTCCAAAGGGATCCACAAGGGTAAAATTGTTTCCTCCTGCATCCCACACTAAAACCACATACTACTAATATGCCAAAGGGATCTTAGCAAGTGGATCGATTTACCTCACTAGTTCCTCCATCATTTCTACATATTGCATATGAGACATAGCATGTTAGTATCTCATCTTCAGTAACTTTTGTATAGGACACTGGTTATTATTTTAATTAAAATCCAATCCAAATTATATTCTATTAATTTAACATAAATGAGATGTCACACAATGAAATAATGTTTACTCTAGAACCAACCCAAATGGGAAAAACAAATTTCAATGGTTACTCAATTCTCATTTTGAGAATCTTTGGTTACAATGTAGCTCATGGATCTTTGTGCATACTTTCATCTTTGGCCAAAATACCCTTTGAGATTCATGTCAAAAGGATGAATAGGATATCATGGGGGTAATGGGAAGGCCAAGAGACTGACCTTTTAGTTCCCATTGCTCTCTCTCTCTTTTGCTCCTATTTTCATTTTTCTATTTTATTTTGTTTTACTTTTTTTTTCTTTGTCTCATTTAATTTATTAAATCCTGCATTGTCCTTTATTATATAACCTTCATTAATTTTTAAATTACACTATTAGGTATTGATTCTTACAATCATTCTCGTGTTCAGATCCATTTCAAATCAGGCCTCCCCATTGAGAGTGTTTTTGTTCTCCAAAATATTAGAGGACCAATATAGAACAATGTGTCATATTTTTGTTTCTCTTGATCATGGATCTAACTATGAATGTTGGATTTTGTTACTAGCTCGATTTATTGCTATGGATTTATCTCTAGTTCCTAGCTATGCTATCATGTAGGAATTCCACAAGAGGATGTGTGAATGACCTCCTTCTACTAGGACCAATTGGTTCCTAACATGGAAACAATTTTCTTATGTTGCACATGCTTACGAACACTCTATAAATGCAAAAAATTCACTTGGATGACCTCTTTAGTGTGCAATCATAGCACCTTGTATGATTGGCTCAAAAATCAAGTTTTCTTTTTTTTGCTCAAAAATCAATTTTATTTATTTTTTTAAATAAATTGTTGTCGTCTCAATTGCAACGAACCCATAAAAAATCTTGCGACGAACTTGCTATACAAATAACAAAATTTGCATAGTAATTTCATCACAATATACCCTGTTTTCGTCGCAATTGCGACGAACTTGCTATACAAATCACAAAAAATGTATAGCAAGTTCATCGCAATATACCCTATTTTCGTCGCTCTTGTGTCTACCACTTCGAAAGTTGATTTGTTGCAAACTTTGTTATGTTTATCGATATTTTGACAATCTGCCTATTGTCAGGTGTGCAACAATCTCCCTTTATTGTCTCTCTTGTGACGATATCTTTACATTTTCTCATTTGCAACAATTTTCATCGCTATTCGTGCTTGCGACGATTTCCCTATGTTGTTGCGCATTCGACGATTTCGCTACTTAGTCGTTCTGGTGATGGTATGTATTCTTTGTCACAATTGTGACAACTCCCTAATTTCGTCGCTCTTGCGACTTTAAGTCAGTTTCGTCGCACATGCGACATCACGCAAAGCAACGTTTGGGAGACCCAATATTCGTCACAATATCCACGACATAACGTCACAAGAGTGTTGAAATAGTCCTCGCAAAATGGACAAAATTTGATAGTGATGGTATCATAGCTACCATAAATACACTATGGATCTATGCATGACACAAGTAATGGCCACAAAAATTACACCATGGATCCATCAAGAAACAAACATGACTCGATCCATGGCAACAAAATTATACATTGTGGATCCATGAAATATGCAAGTGAAAACATAGCCATGACCAAGTACAAATGTGGATCTATGTGACATCACAAAAAGCAGTAATATGACTCAATAATTGAGCAATCGGTGAAGTGCTCATGAGTATCCTCCATTGCATCTTGGGAAAGAATGTGATCTAACAGGAGGGTGAGCTTTCACAAGTTCTTGGTCGTAATCCAAATGGTATGAATTTCCATCATGCAAATGAATGAGTTGATGTCAAGCATGGTATAAATTGTCTGATTATCGGCCATTAATATATATCGTTAATAGATCTGAGGGAATCCACCGATGATGATCATGGAACCCAACATACCGAGTACAATCTATGAAGTGTGAGTAAAGGAGTTGACGTAAAACACTCATAGATTCATTCGACATGAGTCAATGATGTAAAACCCACTGTCGAAATGTAAGGAGACCTTCCACTTATGTCTACAAGTCCTAGGGTACTGAAGGGTTTCTAGATTTTAATCCTGGATAATGTGTTGAAGTCGACAGGATGAAATACGTCGAAGGAGGGCCTTGATGTATCCCCCATCAATAGATGTGAAATAGGAAAATATCGTTGGTAATAGTAGAGCAATAATGACACATGGATGGTGGAAATAAACAAGCATAAAGGGAGGGTAGGTGACTGACGTATGCAGGACTTCCCTTGAACAAGTATGCACGACAAATGGCTTGAATCAGAAACATTAACTCATGCAAGTGAAGACCATAATAATTGTTCATGGACCGGTGAGGGGAACATGACACAATGATGGGAATGGTGGTCAAATTAGATAAAATGGATAACCCTACTATTGTATGAGGTGATAAAACATGTGAATTTTTCAAGGGCGACACAAACTAAGGACAATTGTTGGTTAAGGAAGACAACAATATGGAAAATCCCTCTAAAACTTCCCCACCGTGATCGGTGAGTACCTCTTTGTAGTTTTAAGAGTTGGAGGAGGATAACATATGCTCGTTATATCTCATCCGGCGATGAGTCCCTTAACATATTATTAATGAACCTGAGGAAGGAGGGGTTCAGTCCCATGAATGGGTCCTTCAATTTAAATTTTAACGAGTCCAAAGAAGGGAAATTAGATGGTCTTTTCTTATTTAAAGATTTTGAAAGGTCATAAAGAAAACTCTATATACTTACCTGTGGATTTTTATCGAGCCCGAGTAGGTTTGTGATAGTCATTGTTTTCAATTTTAGAGAGCCTGGAAAACTTAAAGAAGACTCCAGGGGGGTACTTTTATCATAAATATTAGTCTCCTCAGCCCAAAAAAATTTAAAACAATGCAAAGGAATCTCCTAACCACAAGGGATAGGGTGTTCATTTTTCATAAATAGTCTGTCTGACCCAACAAATGGGTAAACATATACCAGGTGGATGTCTTTTCAAATCTATGATACGAGTGTGAAAAGACAAGCATACTCAATGATATTTTATGGTTTGAGTTGAAAAAGATCTTAAAAGAGACTCCATAGCATGGTTCCATATCTTATGTCGATAGTGTTCCTGATAAAAATAAGGATAGAGTATGGTGCCATGAGCAAAGAAAAGGATAAATAGCCAAAAATGAAGAAAAAGAGTTATTTTATAGTGTGAAAAAGGTTAAGATGAATCTATATGTGGTTAAAAAAATAGGGTTTTTACCTCATTTTACCCATTTACCTTAGTAAAAAAATTCATATCCCTTTTCTTGTGCAAATTTGGAGCAGTGATTGCGGAGCATGGAACCACAGATCCTATACCTTTCAGCCAGTAAACAACAGGTTGGACCTCATATTACAAAACCCATATTGAATTTTTGTTTTTATGCATTTATTTAGTCGTGGCATGGCTTGAGTGAGTCAGTGCAGTCATGACTGGCCTCTTTTCGGGGAGCGACCGGAGCAACCGAATGGTTCGATCGCTTTGTGTGAAGGAGGAAATCGTGATCAGTCGTGACCATAGTAGAGTTGAGGGGTGACCGACCAATATGGTTGTGGCCGGTTGCACTGTTGAACAAAATAGTTTGTGACCAAACAAAGTGGTCGCTACCAATCACCCTGTTTGCTTAGGAAAGTCGCGACCAAGTATATTTTTGAAATTTTTTTGCAAAACTTTTTATGAGTATTGTATATGAATGGGTTCTAAAAATAATTTGTTGTTTGTGGGAGGTGCGAGAAACGATGTTGGAGTGGAGAAAATGTGAACATGAAGAGAATGATAATGTTGCGTTAGATGATCCTCCGAATTTAGATGATTTAAGGAACCGTGGGTTACTTAAGTTCTTCTTATGTCAGAATGTGCGAGCACAACTAATCATGTTAAAAAGGTTGGTTGATATGTGGGATACATATCAACAACACTTTGTGGTATGAGACCATATATTAACCTTGTAGATTGAGGATATTTACTTTTCTGATGGGATTGTCTCGTCGTGGTGCCACCATAGTATTGGTAGGTGGAAAGAGGGGTGGTGCAGATTGGGTGGATGACTATGTGGCCCGTTACTGTCACCCAAGTTCACAGAAGAGAAACAATAAGATTATTATTAGTCAGGTAGTGGATTTGACCCTACATACCATGTTATTCACCATTACATGAGCGAAAATAAGTATTGAGCCACACTTTGCTTCAAGGAATAAAGTAGATTATGTTGTGCTAAGTTTGTCCCCTACAATATATAACTGGTGTGCTACAGTGTTGGTAAATATGAAGGACCATTTGACCTAGTGCAGGTTGGGTCATCAAAAGAAATTTTGTTATGGACCCATTTTTCCATATTTCTTTTTCGAGTGGGTGAATTCATCACGACCATGGGATGTGGTGGTAGATGTTGGGTATAGAGATTCGACTATGAAGAAATGGAAAAATCTGTTGGTTCATCTTGGGGCGGGGGAACAATTCCATTTTGATGCCAAATTTTTCCGATATTGGGATCGCCAAATAGTAGCGATAGATGATTATGCATATGACAATGTGGATTACTATGACGATCTATATATGATTCTCCTCGAGGGGGAAAGTTTTAGTGATGAGTTTGGTAAGAAAGATACAATTTTTTAGTATATTTTTGGTTTTTATATTTTTAATGTTTTTTATTTTATTTTATGACATATAAATGTTTTTTTTCTGTAACATAAAAAATAAGTTGTGATGGATAGATTGTGCGCCAGTACATCTAGTGAGGATGTCGCCATTAACTAAGCGAGGTGAAAATCTTGGGATTGGGAGAGGACCGCATGGTGGGAGAGATGATGTAGAGCTCTTGGAGGATCTCGAGGAGAACCTTGATCGTTTGACTGTGGGTATTTTGGTGCCACATATGAATGATAGACCTTTGTGTATGCAGAGGAGCGTAGTAGGTGTGGGGAACCAGTTTGGGAACCTTCTGTGGAAGGTCGCTCGAGCAGTCATTTGTTATAATGACCATAGGGCTCATCAATATGACCAGTGTTTTTTAGCATGATGGAATTTTGGTGCTTTTTATGTTACATATATATGGGAGGAAAGCCCACTTTTGTTATGTTATACCAATTTTGGATATTGTTTGGACACACTTTATATATATATAGACATATGGATTTGTGATTTCTACTTATATACATGTGATGGAAATGGTTTATACAATGTTTGTTTAATGTAATGCTTGTTAATGAAGTAGATTCCAATTCAACACAAAATTTTCTAGTGAGTCAGCTAAGGAATTGAATTGTCTTGGCATGTGTTCATAAGTGATAAAATTAAATGATCGTCCCAAGAGTTGTACCCTTAAATATTTCTAGAAAAGGATAGGATGTCAAATAGAGTAGGTTGCATTGAGGTGTGAAACGATGAGATTGAAATATAGGCGTACTATCAGGTGATATATGCCCAAAGAATATGATTTGGTCAGAACGTTAATGATGACACTTTATTATTTTGTAATTCTTTTCTTTAATTATCTTCAGGGCCTACATGTACTTCCTTCTTCAATTCACTTTGTCATATTCAAAAATTCATTTCTCCTCAACCATGAGGATCCACGTGATGTGCCAAATACCATCGAAAACAACATGATGTATACTATCCATCCATGGGTGTTTTATCTTCATGTGCATTTTCCTTCATGTCCAAATACCTTCATCAATCTTGTGGTCCAAAACCCATGACTAGGGTTGACATCAATGACAACAACCAATCTTCCAAAAATCTCCCCCTTTGTCATTGATGGAAACACTCATGCTCCCCCTATCATCATGATCCTAATTTATCTCCCCCTTTGACATCAATGTCAAAGGGTAGGGCTTCTCCCCCTGAGTTCAATGGCATAAGGTGACCTTCTTCTTTGGGGATGCTCCCCAAAAACATGTGGCACTCAATAATACTTCATCCTTATTTTTGGTCTTTGTGACTTTTTCTTCCTTGGAATCCTTTTGTGTGGCTTCTATATTCTCTCTTTTATTCATTTCTAGAATGTATATGTTGTTCAGTCTTCTTGTTGCAGTTGCAACCAATCTTCCTGAGTTATTTTCTCTGATTTTACATTTTCGGGAGTCAAACGTAAGAGTGTATCCTTGATCACACATTTCACTAACACTGAGTAGATTATGCTTCAAGTATTCAACCAATAGGACATTCTTTTATTTTACATTTTTTCTTCCAAGCTCTACTACACATTCTCCAAGTATTTTGGCAGATGAGTCATCTCCAAATGCAACATTGTCACCCTTTCTCTTCAAGCTAATGAATTTGTCTTGATCCCCGGTCATGTGTGAATAACATCCACTGTCTATGTACCATTCATATTCTTCTTTACATTCTTCAGCGATTAATTCTATTCCACAATATTTGTTGTTTGTAATCTCTTTCCTTATCCATACTGTGGTTGGCATAGGGACATATTCATTCATATATCTGCAATCTCGTGCTTTGTGACCAAGATAATTACATTTGTCGCATACAATATTTTTGTCCATCAATGGGGGAAATGAATTATAACTTATGTTGACAAATCCATGATTATTTCCATATCTTCTATTTACACCATTCATGTTTCTTGTGTATTTGTTCCTTTCATTGATTCTGCAATTAATTGCCTTATGTCCAAAATTTTTGCAAGTATAACAATCACCAAGAAAGAAATTTTGATACCTTGGAGTAAGTTGCCTTCTTTGTGATGTAGTCCATATGGGTTCATGATCTAGTCTTTTGTAGTTTATTTCATATTGATTGAAGCTTCTTTGATTCCTGAAGGTAGGAGGTCTTCTTGGATATTCATCTCTTTTGTAATCATTCATTCTTTCTGGTATCCTGGTCCACTTCTCATCAACTGACTGTGTAGCTCTTTCTTCAACCTTCTTGTTGGTTTTTTCATCTTCTTTGTATGAATTTTCACCCATGCATCCAAGATGTGTTAAGTCTTTTAGCACTTGAGATTTTCTTAAGATCTTCCTCATTGAGACAACTTCTTGTTCAAGTTTCTCACAATCTTCTTCTTTCTTCATCATTTGGACTTTCCTTACTTCTCCTATTCCTCTTTCTTCTTCGAGTAGAGTTTTCAAGGAAATGTTTTCTTCTCTTAGTTTCTCAAAGTCTTCTAATTGTTTCTTCAAGCTTACAACTGTCTTTTCACAACTACCCAATTCATTTCTTAGTTTTCTATGTGTGTGTTTTAGCTTGATATTTTCAATCTCAACATGCTTCAAGTTTTTAAGATTATCATCTTCTTTTTGAATCATTTTTTCTTCATTATTTTTTTCTTCTTCATTGGAATTTTCTTCTTTAGTGTCATCTCTTTCAATCCTTGGATGAGGACATCCAAATTCAACATGTCCTACTCCTTCACAATTAAAGCAAAAGAACTGACCTCTATTTTCTTCTTTGAAATATGAGATGTTGTAATTTACTTCAACTTCTTCTTCTTCTGTTGCTTCTTCCCTTGCATAAAGGTCTTGTAACTTGTCCCAAATTGCTTTTTATGATGCACATGATCCCACCTTGGATTTTACTGAATTTGTCAATCCATCCAGGATGGTATCTATTGCCAATTTGTTGTTCCTTTTCGCTTCCTTCTGAGCTGCAATATTTGGTTTCTTCAAAGAATTGTATACTGAAGCAATTGAGAACCAAACATTTGCCCCAAGAGATTTCAAGTAAGTTTCCATTCTATTACTCCAATATTCAAAATTGCTTCCATCCAATGGTGGAATCCCATTTTGAATTTTTTCTTCCATTTCTTCTTAGGATCTTCCTTCCAGTGGTTAAACTATACTAAAGGTAACCCGCTCTGATACCAATTGTTGATACTGAGAGGGGGGTGAATCAGTATCAAGTACAATTTAAAACATTTTTCAACTTATACTTAAGCCATTCAATTATATCCAATGAGCAATGAAAAATAGTATAAGAGTTACACCAATACACCACAATACACCATGCACAATATATGAGAAATAATCAATAGTTATTGTTCAAGGGAAGTAATGAATTCCAAAGGTAGCTACATCTTCCAAATGTAAATCAAGGGATAAACCTCCAATAGGAAGATACAATCCTCCAGTATCAAGAGATATTTGAACTCTCCATCCTTGCCCCTTCCTTCCACCCAAGAATATATGAGAGATGATAAAACTTTACATTAAATCATCACCATCAACCAACCATCACATAGAACCTGATAATGCTTCCTAAGACTTCTTCAATTTCTGCAATTCTTCAATTCTTTGAATAAGAGTTAAACCAATACACCACAATACACCATGCGCAATATATGAGAAATAATCAATAGTTATTGTTCAAGGGAAGTAATGAATTCCAAATGTAAATGGAGGGATAAACCTCCAATAGGAAGATACAATCCTCCAATATCAAGAGATATTTGAACTCTCCATCCTTGCCCCTTCCTTCCACCCAAGAATATATGAGAGATAATAAAACTTTACATTAAATCATCACCATCAACCAACCATCACATAGAACCTGATAATG
>ML782601.1:315091-331616 GCA_009831015.1 Picea engelmannii | reverse complement strand
CAAAAGAAACTAAAGGCCGTACTAGTTCCAATGAAATTTGTCCCACTAAATTTGGATTCTCTATGAAGAAGTTATGATTGTTTTACCCGGAACACCTGTTTATTGACTAGCTTCAAGACTGGTCAAAAACCCTATCTTCCACAAAGTGTATCTCCATAATTATAGCGAATCAAGAGCTGAAACTTTTACCACAAGTACCTTGATATGTATTCTCAATACCATAGCAATTTAACCATCTGAATCGTTCTAGAAAAATAGTTATAGTGAAAATGGTAAGATGACCTGTAAATAGCATACCTTAGAACACATCACCAAAAGACTTCATCCTCCCTTGAAATCCGGCCTTCTTTACTTCTAATTTCCTCTGAAATTATACTTGTGTATCAAATGAATGTATAACGATATGTATTTATACCATTTATGTCACTTCCTTTTAACATTAGGGCCAACCTGATACTTTCTTATTTTGTAATTCTTTTCTTTAATTATCTTTAGGGCCTACATGTACTCCCTTCTTCAATTCACTTTGTCATCTTCAAAAATTCATTTCTCCTCAACCATGAGTATCCATGTGATTTGCCACATACCATTGGAAACAACATGATGTATACTATCCATACATGGGTGTTTTATATTCATGTGCATTTTCCTTCATGTCCAAATACCTTCATCAATCTTGCGGTCCAAAACCCATGACTAGGGTTGACATCAGTGACAACAACCAATCTTCCAACAAGTATCACCAATGCGGTGGAAGCGATGTTCCGGGAGGTGAAACTAGATCCATCCGCATATCCATAATAGGGTAAGGGTATCAAAGACATCTACATCTCAAGAATTAAGTAGGATAATAATATTGACAAAAACTATCACATAAAAGGAAAACAAAGACAACCATATTATATTATAATACATATGGTACAAAATCACTTGATAGCACAGGGCTTATGAATATTACTTTTTAAAGTAGATCATGGGGCTCCAGGAGAATATTTCCTTCATAATCAGCTAACTCATAGGATTCTCTTTGAAGAGCATGTTTGAAAACATAGGGCCCATGCCACAGAGGTTCAAATTTTCCTACGCCTAGTTTATCACGATCTTGATCGTAGATCAACACCAGGTCACCTTCTGAAAAAGTTCAAGGGTGAATTTTCTGATCATATTTTGACTTTACTCACTTTTGGTGGGATTCGTTAGCCATGATGGCCTTGCCACATCACTCATCAAGGCAAGAAAAGTATAGTAATTGTTCTTCTTCAGTGGAGGTATGGGGAAAGAGTTCGACAAGTAGCTTAAGTGAGGGAATTTTGCATTCAATGGGTATTACTGCCTCTAAGACATACACAAGTTGAAAGGGTATGAATCATATGGAAGTCTTGGAAGAGGTTCGATATGCTCATAAGGCTGAGAATAACATTATATTCCAATTGGATTTGTGGTTTCCAATCATCCTTTGGAGCATAGTTGTGATTACCTTGTTAATGGACTCAACTTGACCATTTGCTTTTGGATAGTAAGCAAAAGAGTGCTCTTGGTCAAAATGAAAAAGGGTAGATAGCTCAGTCATCATGATGTTACAAAAATGTGATCCATGGTCGGTCACAATGGACTTAAATACACTGAATATTACTATAATATAATTGAATAAGAGTAATGTTGTAGTTTTGGCGTCATTAGAATATTTGGGCATGACTTCTTCCCATTTGGTGAAATAATCAATGACCACAATTATGTAATTATGACTGGCATTAGAAAGGGGTTTACATGTAGTAAAATCAATGCCCCATTTAGAAAAAGGGCCAACTGCAACAATGGGATGTAGGGGAGCGGGATGTGTGCACATTTTCTTATAAACAATTTGGCATAGGTGGCATTTTTGGATTTCATTCATGTAATATTTAAAGATTGTGGGCCAAAAATACCCTGCGCATAAGATTTGATGGGAAATGGCTAACCCAAAAATATGGCTACCACATGCTCCTGAGTGGCAATCATTAAGAATTTTTTCTTCTTCCAAGTGGATGACACATCAGCGTAACACCATATATACTCCACGATGGAAAAGTGTATCACCAATGATGAGGTAGTGGCGGGATTGATGGCGTATGTAACGAAGGTCATCTTTGGACATTTGAGGGTGGAGGCATTGGGTCTGAAGATAAATGAGGATGTCTCCATACTAGGGGTCGGAAGAGTCAATGGGGAACAAAGATTCATCTAGCAATGAATCTTGCACCACTAATTCGTCAATGACTCGAGGGAGATCGGTCATTAATTCT
The DNA here is from genome assembly GCA_009831015.1 of Picea engelmannii. Classification (NCBI taxonomy): domain Eukaryota; kingdom Viridiplantae; phylum Streptophyta; class Pinopsida; order Pinales; family Pinaceae; genus Picea; species Picea engelmannii. The sequence continues at coordinate 329,334 of ML782601.1, read as the reverse complement.
GCAAAGACTAAGGATTTCTTAGATTTGGGGGTAGAAAACTCAAGGTCAAATTATTGTAATAAGACAATCCATTTCGAGTAACGACCTCCCAATATTTGACATGACAAGATATATTGCATAGGATTGGAGTTAGATAGAACGATAGTAGTTTGAAGCAGAATGTAATGCCATAATCATTGAACAAAGAAAATTGCTTCCAGGGCCAACTTCTCGACATAAGGATAATCAATTTCAGAGCTAAATAAGCCTTTACTGAGGTAATAAATAACATGTTCATTATTGTATTCATCAGTTTGGACTAAGACTATTCCGATATTATTACCGGATGTCGTGATATACAAGGTAAAATCTTGATTATAATTTGGGTGTTTCAATAGGGGAGTGGATGTAAGAATGTGATTTATCCAATTGAAAGGATGTTGAGATTGTTCATCCCAAATGAATGGGACACCCTTTTTAATTAATCGCATGAAACCCTTAGTAATCTCTACATAGTTGACAACGAACCGTCTTAATAAATTTGCTTGTCCTTGCAATTTCTAAAGTTGGTTAATAGTAACAGGGGGAGGACAATTGATAATGGCCTCTACTTTAATGGGATCCAATCGGATCCCAAACCTGGACACGATAAATCCAAGGAGATGAACGGATTCCACAACAAATATGAATTTGTGTGGGTTATGACAGATGTTGTAATGTCGACAGTGAATAAAGATTTTTCATAGATGATCGATATGATCTTGCCGCTTAGGAGATCTGGCAGGTAGGTCATCTAGATAAGGTTGCATGATATGTTTAATGTTGTGGAAATCATAAGACATGGCCCATTGGAACGTGGCACCAACATTTTTTATACCAAAGGGTAACTTTCGATAAGAGAAAGTGCCCCACAGGCATATAAAGATGGTTTTGTGCTTGTCCTCTAGTATGATTTCAATTTTATTATAGCCATAGAAGTCGTCCATGAATGAGAATAATTTGCATCTAACATAATCATCGATGATCTGATTGATGAAGGGGGTGGGAAAATTTTCCTTGGCACAAGCCTTGTTAAGGTCCCTATAATCAACACATACTCAGATCGTTCCTTTCTTCTTGGAGATGGGTACGATATTGGAGACCCATTCTATAAGGGGCATGAGATAGATAAAACCAGTGTTCAAAATAAGGTTGGCCCAAAAGAACATCACAAAATTCGAGAGTAGAAACATCACACAACACCTCGTCTTTTAAGGGCTTGATGTCGTACGACAGTCGACACTATTAGCTGATGTGGAGATTTCTTCCTTGGCGAAGACATCTAATAGTGTAGGGTTGTGGGTGCGGCGTTGTTGGCAGGGCCAGCCGCCTGATGACCTCTGTTGAGATGAGTTTCTTTTGGCTACCGCTATCAACGATGAAGTGCAGCGGGGTGCCTTTTACCCACATCTATGAATGGAAGAGGTGCACTCCTTCTTCTGGCTCATCTGGTTCACCAGGTTGGAGCTTGGTGGTAGTAATGGTGGCACTAGGTTCCGTGTCAATGATCCGTCTTCCCCTTTATGGTTCTGTTTCGAAGTCAGAATCTGCATCTGATTCAGAGGCTTTCACTCCAGCCACCAGTGACTTCTTTGAGTGGCAGTCAGCAGTGTTATGCCAAGGGCTCTTATGGAAGTCGCACCACTTCCCGATATCTTTCTTTGTCTTTCTGGTGTCCTTATTTGCTTGCGGATTGTACTGGTTTTCATGATACTGTCCATTTTTTCTCTGTCCTTTGTTCGGTGGTTTGGGGCCTCCCTTTCCTATCTTTTGTTGTGAGGGGTTCCCAGGCCAAAATTGTCGTGTCTTTTGTTTGAGCTTATGCTCGATTTTGATGGCATATCGGTAGGCCGCGCCCAAGGATGAGATGTCTAGAAATTCCATTTCAGTCTGGATGTATCTATGCATAGCACTGCGATACTTGAGCACCAGATGTCGCTCTGAATATTTGATACCCAACTTGGTGCGCAAGGTATGGAAGATATTTGTGAAATATGGCACTACTTGGTCTCTTTCTTTCCGCAGTGTGGTCCATTTGGTATACAGGTCGTCATAACTTCCGACAGGGTATTATTGTTCCTTAATAGCATCCCTGAAGGATTCCCAAGTGGTCGTGACTGAAAATAATGAGGTTTCCTCTGTTTCCTTTTGCTCACAGAAAGTTTCCCACCAATCTTTGACATGGGGAACGACTTTGAGGAGCACAAAAGTAATCTTTTCTCTATTCGAAAATTTATGAATAGAAAAACACCCTTCTAGTAGATTCAACCACTTGTCCACAGCATCTGCATCTATATTACCTTCAAATATAGGAATATCAAAGTTTATTTGTACCTTGAAGGGGGAGGCGCCTCCATTCGAAGAAGATAAGTCACCTATTGGTAGTCGCCAAAGGATTTGCATGAAACTATCCATCATCTCATTCCACTGTTGCGTGAGGGATTCCTCAATCAACAGTTTGAAAGGATATCCTGTCTTATCATATTTATTTTCTCTTGCCATGGGAGGTCTCTTGGGCGTGAGAGAGCTTTTGTCCTCAAGAGAAACAATATTGAGACCCAACTCTTTGTACTCTGACCTCGTTGGGGACATGCATTAAGATGACAAGGAGCATACCACTATGATACCACTAATCCGGATTTTATGAGAAGAACGAAATGAATAAAGATTGTTAACAAGTGCTTAACACAAAATAACAGAGATACATTAAAACTGGTTTTCTATTCAATAACGAAATAAGTTGAAACTGTAAAATGCAGTGGAAACAAGCTTGCTGGAATGGTGGAGGCTTATCTCTGAGAAGAGATGTGACGGCAGCGCGCATTCGCAAGAAGAAGATTACAATGAGGCTCTGAAGGCCTTTTTACAATAAGAAAGAATGCCAAAAACCCTAGACATCCAAAAACCTAACCCTAGGAGATGAAGCGCCAAAAGTCATGTGGGCCCCATTTGGGTAAGTTAGTACATCAACTTCCTGGGGTCGTAACTTTTGCAAACGATCTTCGTTTTAGGCGTGTGATAGCCCGTTGGAAAGGTATCGTCGAGGATATCAATTTTGGGGACTCAACCATTCCTTTTTCTATCATTGAGGAGATCGATACCGAAAAACCTTCATTTAGGCCCTCAAAATGGCCCCGGAAGTTAAAACTGCTAAAAATAGTAAATTGCCAAAAATGTCAAAAAATTGTTTTGAGCCAGTTGGAAAAGGTGGGTGGCCATCGATATCCATCTGGATCACTTGTTTCACTAGAGGGGAATCTTACTCATTTTTTCTTCCCATATACACAATGTTCACATAAACTGAAATCCAGAGATAAATTAGACATACCTTCAACCATACCTTTACCGTGTAGTATTTGAAGGCTTTTCTCTCTGACATGCCCCAGTCTTTGATGCCACAACATAGCCTTTTCTCTAGAGATTGTAGGATTTTTTTCTTCTTAAGCTCCAATTTCATGAACAATGGAACTGTTGCACCCATCACTATTATTTCTTCCTTGCATATTATACATATTTCCACACCTAACTCCCTTCAACAACACCATTTCTCCTCAAACCATCCTGCAGGTTTCTTTCTCAAACATTTTTTTTACCCCTACATCATTCATTTTTCATATAAAAATCAAATTTCTGGCCAATCCTGGGATGTGAATAACACCTGGTAGTGTTATAATTCTTCCATATATGAGCTTCAACTTGAATTTTCCTCGTCCTATTATTTTGGTTGTTGAATCATCACCTAGGAAAACATCACCTCCATCATAAATTTCATATTCGCAAAACCACTCCCTCTGACGAGTCAAATGAAAGGATGCACCTGATTCAACCGATCATGCCTCATGATATTCATTTGTTATTGAAGAAGCCAAGTACACATATCCTACTTATTTTGCATAGGTTCTTGTTTTTTGTATAAGGGGCATCTTCAGGTCCCTTCCCTCTCTCAACACTTTTGGAACTACAATGCTTCTTGTAGTGCCCTTCTTTTCCACTTCTCCAGCATACCTTTACAATTTTTTTTGGGAGATTTAGATCTTACCTTATACTTAGATCTCCCACTTAAGGAGTTAGATCTATTTATTTTCCTAGGTGTGTCCTCTTGCAAATAATGAATTTGTGCTTTGTCCTTCCATGTTCTTCTGCCTCGTCTCCTCTGACAACAAGGATGCGACCACATCATCAAAACTTAAAGTATTTGTATTACTACCTATGTCCACAACTAGACTACCCACGAGTCTAGTAAAGAGAACAATAAAATGATACACGTATCTTCATTAGAAATCTTAATATCAAAACATAATATATGACTTACTACAATATTTAAGACATTTAGATGCTCTGTCACTGAGTCTCCAACTTTCATCCTCAGGTTATATAGCTTGTTATTTAGGAACAATTTGTTTACCAAGGAATTTTACTGATACAAAGCCCCTAACTTATCCCATAATGCCTTGGTTGTATCTTCCCCTGACACATTCAGTAATAATGAATCTGAGAGACATAACCTGATTGTTCTCTTTGCCTTCTAATCCAACATTTCCAAGTATTTTGATGGCGTTCTTGTAGGTGCAATACCTGGATCCATAGAGATCCACTGATATTTATCCACTAATAGATCTTCCATATTGAGCTTCCACAACTCAAAAATTTTCTCATTAAATTTATCGATCTCTATTTTAGAACGGCCCATCATTTCTTTTCACCTGAAGAATCCATACCACATATCTCCCACTGTAACAAGGTTCACCACATACCCAAGCCAAAACCCTAACCACAAAGGCGTCCCCCTGAAGCCAATAATTTCTCTGATACCAAATGTAGATTTTAACCTTGTATAATAAATTACTGCAAATGGATTCTTGATAAAAATAGAAAAGATACAAATGGAACACACACACACACACATTACACATAGATTTTACCCTGGAAACCCAAACTGGGAAAACCAACAACATGTTTAGAGCCACACCTCTAATATTCTATTCATCATATGTCTCTTCATTGTTTATAATAATAATAATATATATATAGTGGATCCCACGACTTCCAAAATCTCTAATCCATTGATCCATCTTAGTAAACAACCCTAATTGATAAACTGAAATTAGAAAACCATTGACGAAAACCATGTGCTGAAAAACCACTAAAAATGGACACAAAAAATTGCCAAAACAAAACACAATTCAGGGGCGTTGCCCCTGAACCCGTGCACAAGGAGTCTTCCACCTTGCAAACCCCTTGTGACCCCCCACCCCCCATGCACCATATGCAACACATACACTAGATCTACTCATGCAAAGAATATAACACGTACCCAACATAAAGGACTAATCAAAGGAGGGTTAAAATTGGGTGAAGGACTTTCATCAACCACTTCAACCTATATTTTCCCACTCTCTTCAATTCTCTTTCTAACTCTACAAACTCTAAGTCATGTACCAACCTTCGTTTAACAGACGGTTGTTCTCCTTCTTCAGGTGAAATTCCTCATTGATTATGGGACCAGTGAAGTGGTTGGTCTTCCACAATGAATAAAGTGTGTTATGACAAGAAAAAAAATCAAACTATAGACAACTTTGACATAGAACCAAAGATCACACCCCTAGTAAATCTAGGATATCAATAGGAAAACCAGTGGATAAAGGGGCATTCTGAAAACCAATCCTTTGGGGATGTAAAGTCCCCAAAATCTTGGCTAGAGAAGGTGTGAGGAACAATTATGGTAAGACACACATAATAACCTTTACTGGTGCAATTACCCTTTATTAAAGTGGGAACCCTCTGGGGTAACTGAAACAAAGGTTCAATGTCTACCCTAGGTACTGCAGGAACTTCCTACCCACAGTCACCTCTATAGATACCTAGGAAATGCCACTAAGTTTACCACATCACAATTGGTGACCGGGTGAACAACCATAGGTTGAACCATGCATATGGGCAGGGAAACTAAGCCCGAAGCTCCAAGAAGCATTACCTCTCATAGAGGCATGGCACTTCTAAAACCCCCATACACATAGTAGTCCAAGTAGTCCAACAAACACCAATACAAACAGAGAGGGGATATCACTCTATTTGTCCCAATGAACCCTCGTGCTTAACTCCTGAGTTAGAGGATATTTTGAGTGATCACTTGTTGTGAAAATGGGTTTAAGCACTCACTAGTGACTTCTAGGTTCAATTTTGTAGCCTTGGAGAGTTTAATCTCCAATCCTACACCAAGGCCATAAATCCTAATCTATGTTGGTTTGATATGAGGAAAGGAGTATGATAAATTCAATGTTTTGTTTCTTAGGATGTTGATTACTCAATGGAAACAGGATGAAACTTCAATGATGTTGTGGCAGTTTCCAATCCAAAAGAAGAAAAAGCATGCATTCAAAGAATGCATTTTTTCGTTCGATAAAATATATATAAAGGAAGGAAAAATGTTTTTTTCCTTCCAATTTCAAATCTTTAAATAAAAACAACAACATCACACTCTCTCATTAATCACTCAAGACACCCAAAGCAAATCAACAAAATCCTCACAAGATAAACATACCAATGCAACGTTCAATCAAAACACTCAAAATATTTACCCTAGCTATTTATGCAATGAAATTTTCTTTTAAATTTCACTTATGAGGCAAATGAAACAATATATTCAAGGCATAATCAAAACCAAAACATGAAATGCAATTCAATTTTGACAAGGTTACTATTTGCAAGTCAAAAAGATGCAATTTTATTTAGAATTTGGGAGGAGAAATTTATAGGGGTTGTAGTCGTCGTCGTATGACTGTTGGGCGCACTCTCTTTTATTCCCTCCCAAGTATAGTAGAAGTATAGGTTTAAAATGTGGTTTTTGGGAGAACTTTACAACACAAGTTTTTAGCCTAGTTGGTAAGCGGAGGTACGAATATAGTGTTTGTTGGGCGTAGATTCTGAGGTCAAACCTACGGACCTCCCCATATTACACATTGGTTATATTTTTTTACCATATATATAAATGATATGGTATATCCGCATACCAACCAACTTACCATAATATAACCCATCAACTATATATGCAAAAGGGTGCCAACATATTTATTGAAACCTCCGCTAAGTTCTAGACTGGGCCATATTTAACTCCACTACCTCCAGATTTGGGGGATTTTAAAGATTAAAATCGCAACAAGGATTTTGCCTGCAAAGTATTGCTAAATCCTACTAACTATAAGATAATATATATATATATATATATATATATATATATATATATATATATATATATATATATATATATATATATATATATACTAGTAGGTGGGAACCCCTTGTAGGTTGGAGGATCATATCTGGGTCTTATTTGATGTTTTATTGTTGTTCGACATTGCTTACAGGATTGAGAATGATTGATGATCGATGATGGTCATATTCATGACAGATGGATGAGGGATAATACATGTTTGTTCTCTTGCTTTATACTTGAATGTCATGATGGCTTATGATATCTATTGTTGTAATTGCTATATGTTCCTGGATTCGTTACTTTGACACCTGTGAAAGACACATGTTAGTAACGACAAATAAAGAGCAATTGAAAAGAAATAAAGCAATATAAAAAAAAAATGCAAAAGAAAGGAAATGGTTTATACTAACATTTTACACTATATGCCTTAAAACGATCATTGTGGATCCTAGCTAACAAATAATAGCTATGTGATTTATTGAGTTCTATGGAAATATAGTTGTTATACATTATTGTATAGTTGGAAATGGTAATATGTGGGTGGCGCTCTTGGCAATTAAGGGAATTTGATTTCAATTCATGGTTAAATTGGGAGAATTAAAGGATTAGTGGTTGGCGTGTACTAAGGAATTGAATGAGTTGAGAATGGAGGTGACATGCATTTACTACATGTCACTCCTACTTCTTCCACTGGCCGCCACCCTAGTCGGGCTATTGTTTCAACTGAGTATGTTGTGGTGAGGCTCCGACTTTCAAGCAGAGGGAGAACCGCTCAACCAATTCACGTTTTTAAGGTGCTCTTGGTTACATGTATGTCCTTTTGGCCATCCATGAGATTTCTCTGGTTATGAAATAGATAGTGGCTCAGTATGTATGGGTTCATGCTTTCTTTAAATTCTGGAAACTCTGTATTTTGGTGATATTTTTCTGGATGATTGGTGTGGGTTTTCATCGCAGTAATGTCTGAAGTTACAATGTATTGGGTCGTTCTGAGTGTTAGCAGCTATAAAGGCTTTCTGTCATCCTGGCTAGTTTGGTGGGGGGATTCGTTTGGTCTAGAGTAGACAATTGTCTTCACGCATTCATATCACCATACCCAGTCGTTTGTCATTATGGGGTTTACTGGGTTTTTGGAACGCCTTGTGTCACTGCGCTTTGCTTCACTTGGGTATGAATTCGTTCATGTTACTAATGTCATGTAGGGGGTTGTGATGATTGTTTTCCAAAGGGATTTCTTAATGTGACTATTATTTCTTGGCCCTGTCTTGTCTCAACATTCTTGGGTTGATTGGGAAGGCCGCGAGGGTTATATCCTACGTTTTCTAGGTGTCCTTGTAGAATCAAAATGGAGCCTTGCCCCTTTTTTCATAGTCTCCTCTATCATGGGATTGTCACCCTTTCTGCAAAGACATTTGTGGTATAGCCTGTGTGTGCACCATGAGTCTCGGAGATTTTCACCTGATGTCGGGAGTCGATTCCATGTCTCCCTGTGTTGATCCATAGAGCCAATCCTTGATTACTCAAAGCTCAGTTTTGATAAATGAAACCATTTATGTCATGTTGGATACATGGTTGATGGTTATGAGTTGGTGATGCATTGTCAATAATGTTCTATTGTCGACTCGTCTCTATTGATTATCCTCACAGTGGTTTTTGGTTATAGTCACTGCAATTGGCTATTATGACAGTCAAATTAATAAGCTCAGCATTGAAATTGGTTGATTGAAGAATGGGGTTGATACATAGTCACTGTCTTTTGCATTGGGATTATTGAAATGTTAACTAGGCATTAGTTTACAATTGATTAATGCACAGTGATGCCCCACGCATGATGCATGGTATGTGTGGTGTTCCTACAACGTGAGTTAATGATTACTGTGACTATGTGTTCTTAATTTCTTAATGGGTTATTGCGATCATGATTATTATGGCATTTTCATCCAGTATATATGTTATGATTATTTGATCGCACCATCAGATAGGGTCATGGGCTTTTAAATATGGTTTTGTTGTTTTTTGATCGATTTGTGTTGTGAAATCGGACCATCTATTGTTGCCTCGTTGTATTGGATGGATATCCCATCATTTTGAATGTTTAGAGTCAAATAAATATCGACCTATATAGTCATAGAAATACACTTTCGTTTGGTCAAAGGGTTTTTCTGTATCCCACCACATAGCATGAGTTGAAGTGGTGATTGTTGTGTATGTGTTTAAATGGAAAGTTGGATCTTTGCAATTTAAAAATGGATTATGGTGTTGACTGTCCACTATGTATGTTAAATGAATACCGTGCCTTTTTAACAATGGTAGGCATAGATGTTGTGACAGTATAACCTCATTGAAATTTAATTATTAAAAGACAAAATTGAGCACGACCTTTGAATTGTATTTGATGATTGAAATTATTCATGAGCATTGATTGGTTTTGATGTTGAACAGAGTGGAAATAAGTGATTGTTTATGCATTTGGAAATTGTTTTAAAATATTAAATGGATAAGTGAGATGAACAGAGGTCCCCTACATGTTGTTGTGGAATGCATAATGTCTTGTTTGATGAAATTGTGTTAAATATTTGATTACAAACATGGAGCAAGTTAATGCACAGAGCTGTTTGGACTATACACGGTAGTTGTTTTTCTTTTGGGTTACAATGGTCATTTGGTTGGTGTATTTCCTTTTACAGAATGGTTTTACGGATTACTTAATAAATTTTATGAATAGTACCCTCTCTCTTTCCACACCATTATTTCACTTTTCGCTAATTACAACCCTATCGCCTTACCACATTCATTTTTCACTCCCTGTTTTAAAATTGATTACAGTCAAGGAGAATCTTGTATGGAAGAACTTGGAAGTTACATTTTCTTGGTTGGATCACAGTGATTTTTTCTTTGGTATGCATTACAGTTGATTGTTTGTTGTCTTTGAGAAGTAACCATGTTCTTTTCCCCTTCATTTTATCATTTTTTTCTAAATACAAGCCCCTCGCATATCCCAAGACCTCTTGTTCACCCCCTACTCATTGAAAACAGTTAAACAATTTATATGGATTGGATTTCATGAGTCTAATATGTTGCTGAGCCAAAATCTATTTCATATTTTTAAAGAGTTTCCATGTATGGTTGTTAAAGGAACTATTTGTTAATCAATTATGCATACAGGAATGAGTTATTCAAATAAAAGGCTGAAAATCGAGGCCTACTATGCCCCAAAGAGAAAGTCGATACTGTCCCTTCCACATCTTCAAATAATTATGATAAATTTGTGTCCTCCCACATGCATTGGAAGGACGATTTCTTTCATAAGATCAGTGAGATGAGGCTTAAAGATTCCACACAGCCTAAGGAAGGTTCATAAGGAGTAAAAGATGATGGCATCAACAAGGGAAATATTGCCTCACAAACTGGAAAATATGGATTTTAAGTTTTTATTTGTTGATGACAGTTGACATCATATTTTTGTATGAGATAAATTGTCAAATATAGATGTGATGATGGGAGTCACAAAAAGGGGTGTTTTGTTTAATTGACTAGTTATGTTATGATTTTTTAGAACTAAAGGGAGTCACAAGGGGTCCACCTACTAGTTATTATTTATTAAAAACCCTTATTATGATTTATTACTCTTCCCCCCTTAACTAAAAGTGGTTGAGTTTTAGTTAAATTAACTAATGAGGTGGTTCAACTACTTCAACCAATTCTAATTTTCTTAAAGGCAAAAGGAAAGGGAGGAACAAGAGGAGGATAGAAGGAGAAGCATGCTAAGGTTTATTCTTTGAGTTTATGTTGAGATAGTTCAGTTTTCATTCATTCCTTAATTTATCACAAGCCTAATTATTTTTTATGATAGTAGGGTCTTATTGTAGAAAGCAACATTCAGGGTTGAATTACATCATTCAGACACTTGTTTTTCAGAGGTGTTGATCTATCTTTGATAGTTTGTGTAGACTTGTATCTTTGTGAAATAGTTTGCATGACTAACAAAAGATATTGTGTAGAGTCGAGTGGGCAGCAATCTGTATCAAGATGATCCATATTTTAGAGTTCATTTTTTATTTTATGTCAGAGGTTCTTTTGTATGTTCCATCGGGGATGTCTAAGTTTGACTTTGGTCCGAAATTTCTGTATGAGATTTTGTAAAGAAAATGACTCTTTGGTGAATTGGAATGAAAAAAAGGATTTATTTATGTCTCATATGTCTTGATTATCATCTTGGCATCTTACTTATGTCTCTACACTTGTTTTCAACAACTATTGTATTCAGAAAATCATATTAAAATGAATTTTCCAGCAAGCTTTTATTTGTGAAAAAGACTAGCCTAAGCACTTGTAATTAATACTTGTGAGTTAGGATTTTATTTTTGATGGCTACAAACCTAGGGTGACATTCCCGTCTATATTTATTTAGCCAAGAAAAATCTGAAAATGCTTGAGTAAGATCATCTCATATCTTTTCCTCAACATTTATTTGGTGACCATATTGGGGAGATCTTTGATATCTCTGTGGTTACTTTTTATACTCGATTTTCATCGATACATCTTTTTTCTGATATTGATTCTTTGACTGTTTTATTTCTTAAATGATTGTGCCTATTGCAAGGCAGCCCAATATTGAGCTCGGTCTTCAAGATCAGACCAACATTTCTTTGAATTTGTTTAATATCATTTTAGACACTGTCAATACCCGTGCTGAGCTTAACCATTCTTGGGCAACAATTGAACGAGATATTAGTGCTCAAGAATGATTGGAAGCTAGACATAGATATCTTAGAAATCAGCAGTAACCTTCTTGTTTCTTCAGTTTTGGCCTCTCTTTCATGTCCTTAGACTCTCGTGCTTCTAGAAGAAGAAGAGGCTTATCACCGAAAAGCAATCCTATTCCTAAAATAGGAAGAAGGAACGTTGTGTTATCTGCCCAACAAAGTGCTCTAAGGAAAACTTTTTTTGATTCATCCATATCATCTATTTTTCCCTCATCTATCATCCACAAGATGGCATCTAGTGGTGGCTCTGGTGGCACTGCAAGTGCTTCGTCCTCTCAGTGTTCATCTTCGTCAATGATTGGTAGCTTATATAGCCACCATATCCCTGTCCAATCTACAACAAATCCCACCAAAGTCATTAAAAAGTATGGTCTTTTTCAGTTTGAAGAAGACACCACAACCACATTGTGGCATGTGTCCTCTCCTCTTAACCTAGCACCCGCTACTCGTCCACTTCCTAAATTTAAAGAGCATCTTCCTAGGTTTATAAAATTGTCACTACAAACGAACACCTAGTAGCATTTTCTAATGCTTGTCATAACATAGGATCCAACGACAATGATACTTGCATGGACTTATTCGTCAATTCCTTGGAAGGAAAGGATGTGGTCGATTTCTTTGACCTTCCTCCTAATATTTTGTCTACTTGGGAGGAGTTAATCTATTGGTTATGATCCACTTATGGGCAATCTAAAATCCCAGCCAAGAATTTAAGGGAATACAATAACATCACCTATAAGGATGGTGAGACCATCAAGTCTTTCAACTTGTGTTTCACGAAGTTATACAATCAAATCCCCGAACTCATCCACCCTCAGAACCAAGCTACTTCATGCATTACTACAATGCATTGCCTTCCCCCTATGTTAAGACCTAATATTGGCTCATTACCCCTTAATTGGGGCATCTCATATTAGTAATTTTATTTAATTTATGTCAGATTTGGGCCATTAGTTGTAATTATACCTCCTAGTCTCCTATATATACCAAGGAGACATTTTCATTTTGAATCATCTTGTACTTTAACATTTAAGTGGGGTAAAAGGAGGTTTCCCCCTCGAAGAGGCTTATTATCTGAAATTATCTCTTTTTCAAGGCGTTGAGTACTTTTTCTGAGGTTTTTCTATGCTATATTTATATTTGGTTCTTAACATATGGTATCAGAGCTCAAGGTCTTGGGGTTTCGCTGCTACATCTGAGACACCTTGTCATTTTCGCTATAACGTTTTTTCTACAACGTTTCAGAAGGAATATCTTGGAGGATATTTATTAAATGGATCAAGGTACGTTGGGTTCAAAATTAATCTCCTGAGGCCTTATACTTTGAGAGATACAACCTGTACAATATAGGGTTTTGTAATCATCTTGAACTGAGACATTGCGTAAGTTTCGCTATAAAAAAAATTATGTAATGTTTCATACCCTGAAATCTAGAGGCTATTCATAGAAATTACTAATTTATCTATGGTAAAAATTTCAGCTTTTGGGTCATGTTAAATTTGTAGATACACCCTGTGTAAGATAGGGTATCTGACTAGTCCTATTGACTAGTCTCAAGAAGGTGTTCCAAGTAAAACAATCATAACTTCTTCTCGGAGTATCCAAATTGAGTGGGACTGGTTTCATTGGATCGTGGACAGTCTTTAGTATTTCTGGTGCGAGTTTCAAAATTTATATCAATTATTTTGTGCGGGGCACACTATACAAGTGAGATCTCCTGGAAAGGACAAAAATTGGCAAGTTGTGGGGAAGTTACCATAAATTCCACTTGGCACATCCAATTTTGATCAGACCTATGGCATTGTAGAGAAGAAATATCAGAGAACTACATAAAAGAAAGTTTCATACCCAGAAGGGCCAAAACTTGGGAGATACAACAAAAGAAAGATTATCTAGCAGAACCACCTCAAAATCAAGGTTGAAAAGTGATACTTGGTCAACATGCCACCCAAAAAGGGAACTTCTACACCAAATGGGCCTCCAGAAAATCCTACTTGGACTCTTGATAAAGGTGAATAAATGCGTAGGGACATAAATTATTTACAAAAGAAGATAGTAACAAAAGATGAACTACAAGAAATGATGGAGGGTTTAAAAGAGGAAATCATGGAAGTATTGAAAAGTTTTGTAACAGAGAAGACACTTGAAAGTGAAAATGCATCCCATGAAATTCATGATGAGGACACAAGGAAGGTGAATCAAGAATGGAGAAACTCCAACTTTGGTTTGAAGACCAACCACGTTCC
>ML782601.1:265826-287057 GCA_009831015.1 Picea engelmannii | reverse complement strand
GATATTTTTAAAAGGTTCAAAATGAACAAATGCAAGCCAACACATACACCAATTGCAACAGGTACAAAATTAAGTAAACAAGATGAAGGAACAAAAATTGATTATACTCTGTATAAGAGGCTTGTAGGAAGCCTCATGTACCTTACAACTACTGGGCTAGACATTATGTATGTAGTAAGATTAATTTCCAAATTTATGGAGAATCCCAAAATCTCTCATTGGAAAGTTGGATAAAGAATTTTGAGGTATATTGCAGGTACAAAAGATTATGGAATTTGGTATTCTACTTCAGAAGATGATTCACTTGTTGGATATACAGATAGTGATTTTGCAGGTAGTGTTGATGATAGGAAAAGTGCTTCTGGGTATGCATTTATGTTTGGTACAGGCTTGATTTCATGGGCTTCTAAGAAACAACCCATCATCACAATTTCTTCAGCAAAAACAGAGTATGTGGCAGGAACTTTAGCAGCATGTCATGCAGTTTGGTTGAGAATGATCTTTAGTGATCTTGCACATGAAGAAAAGGAGCCAACTCCTATATTTTGTGACAACAGTTCAACAATTGCATTATCTAAGAATTATGTGTTTCACCACAAGAGTAAACACATTGACACTCGCTATCATTTCATTCGTGAGCTTGTCAATGATGGTAGCATTATGCTACATTTTTGTGGTTCGAAAGAACAATTAGCAGATATCTTCACCAAGCCATTGGGAAGAAATACTTTTGAATTTCGGAGACAACACTTAGGCATAGTTTGTGTTGATTTTTGTAATGGTCGAAATTAAGGAGGAGTGTTAAATGGACTAATTCCCTCCATTACTTGTTTGAAAAAATCTGATAAAGAATAGGAATTATAAATGCACATACAAGATAGGTAAGTTTACATTTATTAGGTAGGTGAAGGATGGATTGTTCTAGAGAGTTATCTCTTATCATGTATTTTGTAATTTCAGTTTTATGTGAATGTGGAGAAGAGCTTAACAACTCCATAGTTTCTTTGTGTGTGTATGCTCTATCCTTTCATGGTTGCCTCTGCTTGAGCTTGAACATTTTCATCTTCTCTTCACCATCTCTATTCTCAACAACACTCCTACTTGAGAAGAGCATATCCTATTCATGTAACAACAATTTAAGCACAAGTAGACCTTGTATCATGTGCATGAAACAATAGTTTATACACCAGTTGTAGTAGATCATATCCATGAGCTTGAAGCATTTGAGGTTGGAAGCACATGACACGCTATTAAATTTAAACACTTAACCTAAATTTTGAGGAACTATTTAATTATCTATGCTGCCCCTCGTTATGAAGACTTGGTTGCTTGTTATTTCCCCCGACTACGCTCTTTCATTACCATTTCATGCCCCCATTGAATTCAAGGAATTGGTTCTACACAACTAAATCATGAATCTAATACTGGCGCTCCACCCTCGTTGATTAAACGAACAATTGAACGGTCCTCCTCTTTAAATTGTTGGTAAACTTCAACAAAGAAAATCATGTTCATGAAGCAACGATTTGAGCACAATTAGATCCTATCCATGAAGCAACAAAGTAAGCACCACAAGCAAGGATTTGAAATTTGAAGCAAGCAACATACCATTTAATTTAAACATTTAAATTAAATTTCAAAATAAAGATTGGCTATCTAAAAAGCATAAACAATATTGCACTAGTTAAGATTAAAATTTACATATATAAACTTCAAACATCTTTATAAATTTGGAACATTGGAAAAAATTAAATAGTATTACTCATGTAATATGAAAATACAATAAAAGTCAATGATATGGTTGGTTGATAGAAACAACATGCTAAATGCTTTCCATGGACAAGTTATTGATTTATTCTACTTTCATGTTTAGTATGGGCTTGAAGGCAAACATATCTGCATTAAAAGTTTTTCATATCCACAACTATAAAGTGAGTATTATAAAGTTTTTTTATGTAAATATTTTTTGAAATTTAATATTTACTTATAATTTAGTCATTATTCTATATTGATATTTTGAATAAATATAATAAAAATGTTTGTTATAAATTATGTGTTTGTAATAATGAAAAAAAAAATATTTATATTTTAATTTAATAATATAGAAAATTAATACTTATTAATATCAAAAATATAATTTTAATTTAAAAAATTCTATTTCAAAAACTAGTTTTTAATCATTTTCTTTTTCTTGAAGTTGAAATTTCCAAAAAGCTCTCAATATCCTAAAAAAAATTCTCAGCCAATTGAAAACATTTTGGACCAGTTCCCAAGCTCTCAAAAAAATTGGAAAACAGTTTAAAAAATACTCAAGATCCAAAGATACTATGCATATAAAACAATAAATTAAAATATGAAAATTTAATTATTCAACTGCAACTTGGACTTGGTAACCGCTGATTAATTCAAAGAAAGGAGCCGGCTCACGGCTTCCGCCTGACTTGATCAATTCGCGATGTGCTTGTCCCTCGATCTTAAACCATATATATATATATATATATATATATATATATATATATATATATATGTGTGTGTATATTTCGCAAACTAAAATTCTCAGTTAATCTCCCCTACTCTGCGCTCTGTTAATCTAGAATTCTCGGTTAGTATCCATTGGTGACTCGGTTAATCTCACTTACTCTGCGCTCTGTTCTGTTGATCATCAATTCTTATTTTTTCTACACAAACAACGGCCATCCATTAGAAAAGCCGAGTTGGAAATTATGGAGAGCAGCAAAATGATGTTAAAGGCCGCCAACGCAGAGATCCTCCGCAGAGGCCAAGAGGTCGATGCTCATGATCAAACTGTTCACAAAGAGGTCAAAACGCGAGATTCGGCGACCACCCTTTTCGCCGCCGCTTTTCATCGCGGTAAAATCGATGAAACGAAATACGGGAAATACGTGCAGAAGTTGGAGGAATACCTGCACATCACCACTACCTTTTCTGCAACTGCTGAATCGACTACTCAGCGGTTTTCTTTGCATGAAACTCCTTCAGTGCCCTCCGCCAGGCCCGTGGTCTCCAGGAATGAGGAAAAGAAGAAGAAAAAGAAAAAGGGCAACAGAAAGAAAACAAGAAATAAAGAGGACAAGGAACAGAAGAAGAAGAAAAGCACAGAGGATTCTAGCAAATTTCATAAATATTTGTCCAGGTACGACTTCACAAATTTGTTTTTCTATTGAGTTTTGTATCTGCGTTCCTTTACGAATTTACTAATTAGTAATCAAATTACACAGATTTTCAAAGTCGAGAGATGAAGGGACTCGTAAAGATGATGCGGGTGAAAAAGATGAAGTTAGTACTGAAGATGAAGAAGATGTGAAGATGAAGAAGATGCAGAGGCAGACGATGAAAATGAAGAGGACGGGGAGGACGAAGAATCGAGTTCCTTTTGGGATTTGTTAGCAACGGTAGCAGAAGAGCTCTCCGATGTTTGACACAATACAGTGGTTGTTTTGGTTGACATTGTCTCGAGGATCATATATTTTGCATTATGTGGGTTGACATTGTCTCCAGGATCAGATATTTTGTATGAAGCGTGTTGGTATTTTCTTCAGCAACCAGACAAAAATCTTGTATTTATAATGGTGTTGATGTTTGTTTAATAAAATTTGGTGGATGGCAAAAAAAAATTGTGGACATATATATTTATATGGGACATAGGAATGAGAAAGCACAATGGTGGCATTTGTATTTGGTGTTGTTTAAATGTTTTAAGTTTTGCTATTTTTGACTGGAATTTATGTTGTTTAAATTGTATTTTTGAATGCACAAATAAATTTAGCATGAAACCCTAGAACCGTCTAATTATATATATTTAACTACTCATATCTTGTAAAACCAACAATTTGTTAATCAATTTAAGTAAAATTAAACAAAGAATATAAGGAAAAAAATGATATAATAAACAAAATATAATGAAAGATTTAGTAATAACGTATTTCATACCCATCGCAAAGAAACTATATATATTAATGATAAGTACTCTCATCTTCATCTAAAGCCTTCTATTCTTGACTTTTCATTAATTAAAGGAATTATTACATTAACTTGCTTTTATTAATTAATTGAATTAATTGAGATGTTTAAGGAAATGTTAAAAGTCAACATTTAATCTTAGTCATTGATCTCAAGTGAGGTGAGAAGTAATTTCAATCGTCAATCACTTTGGAGATTAGGGTTAGGTTATAACTCAAGATTACAACAGCAAGGCTACGGTGAAGGAGGAAGACACTTGTGTGTGAGACACGATTGGATCATGAAGGACTCTGATTCATGGAGATCTTGAATAGGTGGAAAAAGACTTGCATCTAAATATCAATTCAAGGAGAAGAGAGAACAGAAGCAACCACAAGTGGGTTTGAGAAAAGCAAAACCAAGGGAAAGGGTCGAGCCATATAGAGCTTTATGTACAGTCCTTGAGTTCGTGTACGCAAGAATCAATGGAGAAAGGCACACATATGTGTGTTTACTTAAGGAAAGGTGAATACACCTAAAAAAGTGTGTCATATCTGGGTCATACAATAGAACAGACTTTGCCAAGTTTGTCTGCAGTTGTATTTCTCTCAGTGGGTCATTATCCCTATTATGGGATCCCTTATTTTATCAGAATAAAATCATCTCAGTATTGGTTTTCCCTCCGAGGTTTTTCCAGGGGTATCTACCCAAAAATCTTGGTGTTTATATGTGCATGATTTGGTTTCCAGTATTGTTTCCACTATCTTTATTTGAGTTGAATATTCTAGCAGTGATTTTTTGTTTTGTGAGGTACTAATCTAATTTGCAACAAGGAAATCACTAGATAACAAGATACCTAGGTGTTGGAGTAAGAGGTTTTCAACATGGTACTAGAGCACATGCTCTGAGAAGAAATTAGATCTATCAGATCTATAGGAGATCTTAACATATCCATACCCAGCAGACAGAAATCAAAGGACACATTTCAAGGAAACATACGTACTGAGGTGGAACTAGGGTTTTGTAGTCGTACGGAGTTGTACACATGTTGCAGAAGGAATAGACGCGTACATACGCAGTTGTCTTTGGAGAAAGACACGTATATGCGAGTAGCAGTAAGCAAAGGCACATACATATGTGGGTTTTAGTAAGGGAGGTTGCATACATGCACGGGGTTCAGTGGTGACATGCACATACAAGTTTGTACATGTTAGTATAGGGGCAATTTCAAAAATAGGTTATTTCTAGGGAAATTTATCAGGTCTTAGGGATGGCAACAACATCATTGAGAATTGAAGACATATTGGATGGAGCATCCAACTTCCTATCTTGGAAAGAAAGAGTAACTTTGGTGTTAAAGGAGTATGACCATTGGGAGTTAGTGGACAAAGTATTTGCTCCATCGATAGATCCCGTATATTTTCCAGTTCACTAGAAGAAGGAGATCAAAGTCTAGCAGGTACTATTGGATTCACATAAGGATCATCTAATTCCTCACATATCTGAGAAGAAGAAGACCAAGTAGATGTTTGATGCCTTGGTAGTTTTATTCAAGAGCACTAACATGAATAGGAATATGGTCTTAAGAAATAAACTCAAATTTATGCAGATGTCTAGATTTGGCAATGTTACCAGCTATTTCATGAGGATCAAACAGGTGTGTGATTAGCTTGCATCCATAGGGGAGGAAATAGAGGATGCACAGCATGTGAATGTGGTATTGAATGGTCTTCCCAAGTCTTGGGAACCATTTTTCAATGGATTTTGCACTCCCAAGTCCTAGATTGGCATAGGCTTTGGGGTGATTGCATCCAGGAAGAGACTCGGGAGGATTCTAGGGGAAATACACAAGGAATTAGTGATGAGAACTTGGCTCTCGTTAGTAATAAAAAGAAGGGCAAAGGAAAGAGTTCTAGCAAGAAGGGTAACGACGATGGAGGATCATCACAGCCAAGGAAGAAGGACTTGAGTAAAATCAAGCGTTTCTCTTGTCATAAGAATGGATTTTATGCATCTCAGTGTCCAGATAAGAAGAAGGGTAAAAGAAAGACACACACAATAACATCAGAAGAGACACATCTTGATGAGTTTACAGTGAAGTTTGAGAAGGATTACTCACTGGTTTCTCGCCTTTCTACCAGCACAACTACCAGGAGTGTGTGGTACTTGGACAATGGTGCATCTCGTCATATGAAAAAAGCATAGGAGTTATTTAGTAGTATGACGGAGAGGGACTCAAATGTTCATGTTTAGCTTGGTGATGATGCTAAGTATGAAGTGAAGGGAGAGGGAATAATTACATTCCAGCTTGATTATGGAGGTTCGTTGGATGCCTAGGATGTGCTTTACGTACCAGGTTTGAAGAATAATTTTCTCTCAATATTAGCTATGGAGGACATGGGTTTTGTCATTACTTTTTAGAGAGGGAAAGTACTCATGCATCTAGATAAATCCATCTTTGACACAATAGTGGTCATTGGGGTTAGAGAGGGTACTTTATACGAGTTGTAGGGAAATCATGTTCATAATTTGGTACACAACAATGACAACCTATGTGAGTTTTGACACGGGAGATTGGGACACCTACACTACAAGGCATTGCCAATTTTGAGGAGGATTGTTACGGGTCTTCCAAAGTTTAGTTTTGATCTGTAGGGAGTGTGTAGAGGGTGTGCACCTGGAAATAATTCCAATGTTGTTTTTATTAGAAGCAAGAGTAGGTCCAAGTGGATCTTGGATATTATCCATTTAGATGTGAGTGGACCAATTTCAGTAGCATCAGTAAAGGGATCGTCATACTATGTGACGTTTATTGATGAATTTTCTAGGAAAGTTTGGATCTTCTTTACGAAGACCAAGGATGAGCTCTTCAGTCGGTTTTAGGAGTTTAGAGCTCAAGTGAAGAACCAGATAGATAAGAAGATCAATTTCTTTAGGTCGGATAATGGGGAAGAGTACACCTCCAGTGAATTGAAAGAGGTAGAGATCAAGAGGGAGTTGACAGTCTCATACAACCCTCAACAAAATGGATTTGCAGAGAGAAAGAATTGGCCAATCATCGATTCTTCCAGGGATATGATACATGACCATGAGTTCCCTATGTTTCTTTGGGAAGAGGCTTGTAACACGGTAGTATATGTGCAAAATAGGAATCCTCATAGGATATTGGGGGACAAGACTCTCAAGGAGGCATTCTCAGGAGTGAAACCAGAGATAGGAAATTTGAGAATCTTTAGTTGTCTAGTTTACATCCATGTTCATGTGGAGAAGAGGACGAAGTTGGATCCTTTAGGACATAAGGGTATATTTTTGGGGTACAACGAGATCTCAAAGGCTTATAGGATATTCATTCTAGCGTAGTGGAAGACAATTGTGAGAATGGATGTTAATTTCAAGGATAAATTGGCATCTAGGAGATCTCAGGAGTCATCAATAGTGATAGAGGACGAGGAGCAGCAGGCTCCGAAGGATGAGCAAAAATCAGCAGTTCAGACTTCAGGTGGGGAGGCAGAGTTGTCCCCTTTTAGTCCTATTAGGAGACCCAGGTGGCTATGAAAGACATTGAGAGATGCTAGTGAGACTCCTAGGAGTGTGGTCAGAGAGCGCAGGCCTTCGAGGAAGTTTCCAAACAATATGGACCTTATGAGTAGCATCATTGATGATGATCCTTCCAGTTTTTATGAAGCGGTAGATCAATAGGTATGACGAGATGTCATTGTAGAGGAGTACACCTATATTATGAGGAATGATGTTTGGTACATAGTGTCGAGACCATAGGGGAAGTCAGTTGTGAGTTCCAGGTGRCTCTACAAAATCAAACATGTTGCAGATGGTAGCATCGATAAGTTCAAGGTGAGGTTTGTGGTGAGAGGGTTCTGCCAAAAAGAGGGAGTGGACTACAGGGAGATGTTTTCTCTAGTCACCAGGTTTGTGGTGAGAGGGTTCTGCCAAAAAGAACCCATGGTATGGTATTCTATGATTGAAGGATACTTGCAAAGCATGGGCTTTACTAATAGTGAGGTGGATCATAGCTTGTACTTTATACATGTTGGGCTAGATCCACTCATATTGGTTTTGTATRTATATGATTTAGTTCTCACGAGTGCAGAGGAKATTTTTGCAGGGTGCAAAGTAGATTTGGCTTCTAAGTTTGAGATGAAGAACATTGGCTTGATGCATTATTTCTTGGGATTATAGGTATGGTAGGTATTAGGTGAAATATTCCTTGGTCAAGGGAAGTACGAAGTTGATATCTTGAGGATATTCAGGATGGAGTCTTGTAGACCAATGGCTACACCCATGGTTACCAATATGAAGAAGCTTGTCACTTCAGATTCAGGGTTGGTGGATCCCAGGATATATAGGCAGTTGATAGGGTCCTTGATGTATTTGGCCAATACCAGGATAGATATATGTTTTGTTGTGAATACCTTGAGTCAGTTCATGGTGGAGTCAAGGTAGGTGCATTGGGTAGCAACGAAACATGTGCTCAGGTACTTGAGATGTACAATGGATTATGGATTAAGGTATCTTGGAGGAGATGGAGTGGAGTTGTATGGATATACAGACTTAGATTGGGCAGGGAGTGCAGTAGACAGAAAGAGAACTTCGGGGTGTTGTTTCAACTTGGGATTAGCATGATTACTTGGTTCAGCAGGAAGAAAAATTTTGTAGCACTCAGTTCAACAAAGGAAAATTATATAGTAGTGAGTGTGGCTAGATGTGAAGCTATTTCGATTCAAAAATTACTTACATGATTATTTGATCAAGAGTTGGATCCTATGGTGATATACTTTGATAATCATAGTGTAGAAAAATCTCATAGTATCCAGTATTCCATGACAAGTACAAGCATATATAGACCATATATCACTTCATTCAAGATAGAATCTAGAAGGGAGTAGTGAGTCTTTATTATATTTCCACATATGATTAGGTTTCGAGTATTCTGACCAAGTCCTTGGTAAAAGGGAAGTTTGTGTACTTCAGAGACAAACTTGGAGTGGTGCAGAATACCTTCCTCACTAAGAGGGAGTATGGATGCATGATAGCATCAGACAAGTATTTTTGCATAGGTCTATATATCTAAATATGTTGAAATCGTCCAAATTCTTCTATCCTTGAATTTACTTTATTAAAGTAAAGTGATTTTATTAATTAATTGAGTTAATTGAATTATTTAAGGAAATTTTAAAAGTTAGAATTTAATCTTAGCCATTGATCTCAAGTGAGGTGAGAAGTAATATCAACCGTCAATCACTTTGGAGATTAGGGTTAGGTTATGACTCAAGATTATAAAAGTAAGGCTAGGGTGAAGGAGGAAGACACTTGTTTGTGAGACATGATTGCATCATGAAGGACTGTGATTCAAGGTGATCTTGGATAGGTGGAGAAGAACTTCCATCTAAAGATCAGGTCGAGGAGAAGAGAGAATAGAGGAAGCCATAAGTGGATATGAGTAGAGCAAAGCCACAGGAAAGGATCAATCCATACAAAGTTCTCTGTACATTTTTTGAGGTCATGTACGCGGGCGTCAAGGAGACATGTGCATATATGTGATTTTACTTGAGGAAATACGCGCACACCTTGAAAAGCGTGCTAGATTTGGGTTGTACAATAGAGTAGAATTTGCTAGGTTTTTGTACAATTTTAATTCTCTCAGTGGGCCATTATACCTATTTTTGGAGCCCTATTTTTATCATAATAAAATTGACTTAGTACTAGTTTTCCCTCCAAGGTTTTTCCAGGGGTTCTACCCAAAAATATTGGTGTTTATGTGTGCATAATTTAGTTTCCAGTATTGCTTCTGCTATCTTTATTTGAGTTGAATATTTCGTCAATGTATTTTTGTTTTGTGAGCTGTTAATCTGAATTACAACAAGGACATCACTAGATAACAAGATACCTAGTTGTTGGAGTAAGACTTTTTCAACACCCACCTCTTCCACTGACTTAATAATTCTCTATCTTCTTGGTAGGCTTTCTACGATTTTTTGACTTCCAAAATTTCAGAGTCATTTTGAGGACCTAAACCATGTTTTTTGGACATTTAGGGGGCCAAGGAATTCTATTGCATTCCTTGGCCCTAGCCAAAAGTTATAATCCTTGGATAGTTCTTTCCAACAAGCTATCATGTGCCCCAAATGAGATTGTATGCAAAAGTTGTGCCCCTGAGAAGTTGATGTATCAACTAACCACCTCGGGGCCCATAATACTTTTGGTGTTTCATCTTCTATGGCTAGGGTTTTTTCCTCTTTCTATTTTAGGATTCATGATAAAAGGTCATTTTCAACATCTTTGTAATCATATTTTTGACAAATGAGCATAGCCAACATCTCTTTCTCTTAAGAGATAAGCTACCACCATTCTAGCCAGTTTGTGTTCTACAATATTCTACAATTTTTTTAACTAATAGAAGTTGGGTTTCATCGTATCGTTGTACTATCTATATTTTTGTGTGTGTTTTCCATTTTGTTCTTAATATAATTCATTTCAGTGGTATCAGGGAAATCTTATCCTTATTATTTATTGATGCATGTCCTTAATGAGGTCATGGTATAGAGAGTTGGGTCTTTAGCTAGTTTCAATTGGGTATGATCACTCTCGTTGGCCCAAGAATCCTCCCATGGTGGAATAAAAGAGAGATGATGGAGAATCAAACTCAACCATGAAAAAATATTATATTGTTTGACATAATCAAACTCAACCAGGACAAATTATTATATTGTTTATTTGTGATAGAATCAAAATTTCTTATAGTAGTTGATTCGCTCGACACGGGAGGAGTAGGTTGACTAGGCTTATAGAAAAAGTATTGTTAGCATTTCAGTAGACATGCAAGATAATTAGTTTTAAATGTTTAAATCTTATCCCGATGTTTTCTTCTTCGAAAAACAATCTAATATTTGGAAATTGTGCAAGCTTATTATTATTTTTAAATGTTTAGATCTTATCTAGATGTTTTCTTTCTTCACAAACATGAATGTGAGGACTCTTGGATCTGTATGAATCATCATAATCGTATTGTGCTTCAAACAAAGGGCATACTTTATACAAATCATTTATATTCCTTAAAAAAATAAACCCTCGTTGATGGTCGATTAAGCAAAATCGGGCACCAAAAACAAGGGAGGAAACGCCTCCATTTCTCAATATTTGCATCTCTGATCGACTAGAACTTGTAATCTAGCGATGCATTTTACTGTCCTTCTGATGATTGGAGGCCACCGCTAATTATAGTGGCTCTGTACAAAGGACACGAAGAATTATTGATAGTACATGGTGATAAAATGAGAAGCAGAGAATACAAAGAAAGAGTAGAAATCGTATTTAGTATATTGAGTATATCATAAAAGAGTACATTGAGAAAAGGGAAAAGAGATGAGCTAAATAGGCTCAAGCAAATCAAGAAACGAAAGTACAACTGACAGTGTACAGTCAAACTGTTGAGGTTACATTATATTTAACACTCCCTCTTAAACTCAACAGTTACAAACATCAGCATTGATAATGCCCAAGTGTTGTCTCTGAAAATCAAAAATGGATTTTCCCAGTGGCTTTGTGAAAATATCTACGAGTTGATCTCGAGAGCCACAGAATTGAAGTGCTATGTCACCATTATTGACTACCTCATGAATGAAGTGAAATCGAGTGTCAGTATGCTTTCTTTTCTTGTGAAACACATGATTTTTGGATAGAGCAATTGTTGAGGTGTTGTCACAGAAGATAGGAGTTGTCTCCTTTTCTGTATGTGACGTATCATTCAATATTCTTTTCAACCACATAGCTTGACAGACAAAAATGTTGACAAACAAAAAATGCCAAAAATGTCTTTGGTTGTTTGATCAACCTAAATACCCAAAAAATATTTCATTATGCCAAGATCTGTCATCTCAAACTCAGATTGCATGGTATGTTTAAAAATCGTTAACTCAAGATTTCCAGTATATATCATGTCATCAACATATAAACATACAATCATAATTTTACTGTGTTGATCTGTTTTGATGTATAAAGTTGGCTCATTTTGGCTTCTGCTGAAACCACTTTTGATCAGGTAAGTGTCAATTATGTTGTACCAAGCTCTTGGAGCTTGTTTTAAGCCATACAGGGCTTTCTTCAACCGATATACTTTGGTTGGTTGTTCTTTGACTTCAAATACAGGTGGCTGATCCACATAGACCTCTTCTTCTAAGACACCATTTAGGAAAGCTGACTTGACATCCATCTGGTATACTTGTTATTTGTGTTGAGCAGTTATGGCTAAGAGAGTCCTTACAGTGTCTAACCTTGCTACTGAAGCAAAGGTTTCACCATAATCAATACCGGGTTGTTATGAGAATCCTTTGGCAACAAGTCTTGCCTTGTGCTTTTCAATATGCCCCTTTTCATTGAGTTTAGTTTTGTAAACCCACTTGACACCAATACTTTTCTTGTGTCTGGGCAAATCAACAAGATCCCATGTCTTGTTCTTCTCAATGGAGTCAATATCTTGGTTCATGACTTGAACCCAATGTGGCTCCTTAGATGCCTCTTTAAAAGATGTAGGTTGACATGACATTAAATCAAAAAGGTTGTGATGTTCAATTTCATCCAACTGCTGATGGATTTCTCTCAAACTTCGAGTTCTCTAATTTTGAAGTTCAGAGGATGAGTCTCTGCTTGAAGTTGAGTGATCCTGAGAATTTTCAGATTGTTCTTGTACCTGCAATCTTGGAAGGGCAGGTTGAG
Source organism: Picea engelmannii (assembly GCA_009831015.1). Classification (NCBI taxonomy): domain Eukaryota; kingdom Viridiplantae; phylum Streptophyta; class Pinopsida; order Pinales; family Pinaceae; genus Picea; species Picea engelmannii. The sequence goes on along the minus strand of ML782601.1, from coordinate 274,367 downwards.
GTATTGGTTGTCCTGAGTCTTCTGCGTTTTCAGGACTGGGCAACAATGGATTTTGACTGTCCATTTGTTGATTTTCAGATTCGTTCCAGAGTTGATTTTCCAGAAATTTTACATCTCTGCTGAGAATTAGTTTCTTTGAGATTGGATTGTAAATCCTGTAAGCTTTTGATGTTATGTTGTATCCAGTAAAGATACATTTATCACTTCTATCATCCAGTTTCTTCCTTAATTCGGAAGGTATGTGAGCATATGCTATGCATACAAATGTCCTTAGATTAGCAACATTTAGCTTTGTCCCACTCCATGCTTCTTGAGGGACCTTCATCTTTAGACTGGTGGTTGGAGATCTATTCAAGAAATAAGCTGAGCATGCTACTGCTTCAGGCCAAAAACTATTTGACAGACATTTCTCTTTGAGTAGGCTTCTTTCCATGTTCATTATTGTCTGATTTTTCCTTTCGACCACTCCATTCTATTGTGGAGTATACCTGGTTGTAGTTTGCATGATGATGCCTTGTGATTTGCAGAAATTTGCAAATTCTTTGGAGATGTATTCTCCTCCTCCATCCAACCTGATTGCTTTTACATATTTTCCACTCTATTTTACAGCTTATACTTTGAATTCTTTGAATTTTGCAAAAGTTTCAGACTTGTGTTTGAGAAAATAGATCCAGATTTTCCTGCTAAAGTCATCAATAAACGTTAGAAAATAAAATCTACCACCTATTGACTCTGTTTGCATTGGTCCACATAGGTCAGTGTGAACAAGTTCGAAATGTTGTTTGGCTTGAGTGGAGGACTGTGGAAAACTAGTTCTCTTATGTTTTCCAAGTATGCAAGACTCACATGGGGGATTTTGCTCTTTGAAGATAGGGAGACCTTTGACCATGGAGTGCTTCTGTAAAAGACTTTGAATCTGAAAGGGTAGATGTCTAAATATTGTATGCCAAACCATAGTTTCATTGGGGGTGGATGTGCTTTGTGCATATGTTTGGATCAGATTTGCAGTTCTCAGGTTCAGGGGAAACATCCTATTCTGAGTCATGTGGATTTCAGAAATCAATTTTCTGTTGGGGGTTTTATCATATATCCTACATGATGCTCCCTCAAAAAGTACCTTATATCCATGTTCAATGAGTTGTCCTACACTTAACAGGTTATGTTTCATATATCGAACATGGTAGACATTGTTTATGTCTTTCTTTATAGTTTGTTTAGTAAGAATAGGTAAAGTTCTTTTTCCTTGAACTTTGACTAAAGAATCATTTCCAAGTGTAATATCAAAGGAAATTAAAGAATCAATGCATGAAAGTAAATCTTTGTTACCTGTCATGTGATTTCTGCATCCACTGTCCAGCAACCAGAGATCTTTATGTTGTTCTCCAGTCTTGCGACATGAGAGAAACATACCTTCTGAGGTTTCTCCTATATGTTTTGAGACATGTGCTCTGCCTAAGAGATGATCTTCTTTCTTCTTCCAGCATTCAGATTCATAGTGTCCAAACTTTTTGAAGTAATAGCATTGTATCCTTGATTTTTCATTTGATATTCTCCCTGTGCCTCTTTGAGGCTGGCAATTATGATTCTGGTTATGTTGTATGTGACCTTGGAAAGATTGATTCAAGTTAAGTTGTCTATGACCTCCACTTGAGTGAGGGTTACTTGGACTGCTCCCTCTTCCTTGGTGACCTCTGCCTCTTCCTCTGCTTCTCCCTCTGCTTAAAGAGAATTGAGTTTTGAAGGCATTGGCGATTGACACATCTGTGAGATGCAGTCTGGTCTTGTGTGTCAATAGGGAACCAATTAGTTCATCTGTTGAAAAACGTGACAGATCCTTGGATTCAAGGATTGTTGTAACGACCATTTCGAATTTCTTTGGTAAACTTCTGAGGACTTTCTCAACAATGCGTTGATCAGGGATGGCTTCACCAGTCAATCTGATCTGGTTCACGATTCCCATGACTCTGGTCATAAACTAATCAACATTTTCAGACTTTGTCATTCTTAAAATCTCGAATTGCGTCCGCAAGGTCTACAGTTTGACTGTTTTAACCCTGCCATTTCCTTGGTATGCTGATTTAAGGTTGTCCCAGGCCTGTTTTGAAGTAACAGCGCCTGGGATTTTTTAGAAAATTGAGTCATCCACTGAATTTTGAATCGATAATTTGGATTTATTCTCTTTGTTCCTCTGTGTTTCCTGAGCAGTTCTTTGTTGGTTGGTCATGGAAGCAAGGTCTGTTGGATTTGGTTCCACATATCCAAGATCCATTAGATCACAGCACTCTTGTGCTTGCAAGAAGGATCTCATTCGAAGAGACCAAAACTCATAATTCTTTCCAAGAAGAATCGGTCCTTGAGTTGGTCCTAAATTGCTAGACGTGGCCATATTTAAAAAAAATTAACACAATAGAAAAATAATTGATAGAAAATTTTGTGCTTACCTGTTTGCTACACGAAAATCGGGTCTTTGAATTTCTTGAAGTGACTTCAGACTGAAATAAGCAGTGTAGACTACTTATGTGACTTCGATCTGGTTGGATCTGACTATCCGAGCGAAAGATCTACTAATTCAGCGCTCTGAGCTCTATTATTTTTCAACTGTAGCAATTGTAATGGTAGAATCGGTCCAAATGAGAACTCAACCCCGCACAAATAAGAACTGAGCATGAGCTCCTTCCTCATGTGACCACTACCCGTGACCACTGGATTATCTCACAAAGAGCGTGTCGCATTTCGCGGCCTCGAGAGTATAGGTGTGTGAGCCACTCCTGACTCTCCAACTCCTGAACTCCGAAAGGGGATTAACGAGCCCTCAACTCCTCTCGTATCCTTCCTCCACACGACCATGGCGCTATGACCACGGTCCACTTTTCGGGATTTCGCGGTTAGTGAAGTTGCGATGCAACTCCAACCTTTCCTCCTTGGAATCACAAAATCTGAAACTTCGATCTATCCTCTGTTGCAGATTGACGGTCTAGATCCTCCTATGATTTGATGGTCCAAATCCTTTCAGGATTTCGCGGATCGGTATTTCGCGACCTTTGAACTCTCATCACGATGTTCTCCAAACCCTGAACTCTGAAATGCCNCGATCTATCCTCTGTTGCAGATTGACGGTCTAGATCCTCCTATGATTTGATGGTCCAAATCCTTTCAGGATTTCGCGGATCGGTATTTCGCGACCTTTGAACTCTCATCACGATGTTCTCCAAACCCTGAACTCTGAAATGCCAAAATTTTGGAGAATCTATTCTTGCTCGTCTTGCAGAATCTATTCACGAAGATGTGGCATCGACTCAAATGGCAGTTTCCTGCAGCTGGCTCCTGCTACTTCATTTGCTACTACATTTCTATAAGAGGAGGTTTTCACCCCCCCCCTCTGAATCCATATTGTGCGCTTCGTCGATATTCCTCTTGGTTATCGTTGTTGGCTACAAAAAATCTCATTCCGAGCCACAGAGATAAAAGATTTCAGACATGAAAACCCTAGCTTCGACCAGGCATCGTTAAACCCATATTTGTATGCTCTCCTCACAAAAAAAAAAAAATTGGCCATGTTATCAAGAGTGTTTTAAAAGGAAACTATATCACCATATCAATAGCTTGAGCATTGATTTATTTACATAACAATTGTGATTTCATTAGCTTTGTGCCTAAAATTGGATCTTCACTTGAGATTGGAAATAATCCTATATTTACTACTATGGGTTGGTGCCTATGTAATGATTTATATTCATATTTCCCCAAGTGTTATTTGTACCCATTGATTCCTTCTAACACTAACAAGAGAAAGAAAGCATCGCTCTATCGACATTGTATAAGCTAAGCACTACTCTACCTATAGAACCCAATGTGACTATGTGTGGGGGTGTCTCAGAAAAAATTGAGGCGAGATATATTTTCAAACACGAACAAACTATGAGAGGCGCCTAAGGGTTTCAAGTCCCAAAAATATTGCATGATGAGCATGTGTAGCATACATGAGGAAATGACATTTTTTTTTTATTAGTGATTAAATGGATTACCCTATTTTCATCACATTGTAGGTTAGTGCATGGAAGTTACCCATAAGGGAGGTCCATTGGAAACTAAGACTAACATCATTGCATGACAATGCATGTGACCATGTTGTGACACAACTTTCAATTTTATTATTATAATAAACCATCCATATTGCATATAATAATTTTTGGTGTGTGTTATGTGATAGTTTTATTATCTTCATGCCTATTAAACTTTAACAATATTTACATTGTGGAAAAACAAAATGAATACAGAGATAAATCTCCCAATCTCCCCCACTCTGGTTTACTTCTTTTGATCCAAAAACTTCAACAATCTTTACATTGTGGAAAAACAAACTAAATATAGAGATAAATCTCGCAATCTCCCCCACTTTGGTTTACTTCTTTTGATCCAAACATTTCTTAGTATTTTCATCTTCTCTTCACCATCTCTATTCTCAAAAACACTCCTACTTGAGAAGAGCATATCCTATCCATGGCGCAACAATTTAAGCATGAGTAGACCTACCTTGTAACATGTGCATGAAACAATATTTTAAGCACCAGTAGTAGTAGTAGTAGCAGTAGATCCTATCCATGAACTTAAAGCATTTGAGGTTTGAAGCACATAACATGCTATTAAATTTAAACACTTAAATTAAATTTCGAGGAACTATTTTATTATCTATGTTGTCCCTCATTATGATGACTTGGTTGCTTGTTATTTCCCCCGACTACACTCTTTCATTACCATTTCATGCCTCATTGAATTCAAGGAATCGATTTTACTCAACTAAATCACCAATTCAACATTGGTGCTCCACCCTTGTTGATAGAGGGAACAATTGAACAACCCTCCTCTTTACATTGCTGGTAAACTTCACCAATTCAACGTTGGTGCTCCACCCTCATTGATAGAGGGAACAATTGAACAACCCTCCTCTTTACATTGCTAGTAAACTTCAACAAAGTAAATCATGTTCATGAAGCAACAATTTAAGCACAAGTAGATCATGTAGATCATATCCATGAAACAACAAATTAGGCACCACAAGCAAGGATTTGAAGTTTGAAGCACACAACACGTCATTCAATTTAAACATTTAACTTAAATTTCAAAATAGAGATTCGCTATTATGTAACTTATCGTTGTTTAAAAAGCATAAACAAACATATAAACAATATTACACCAGTTTAAAATACATATAAACCAAATACGTGTATAATATTTTAGCCTCTTTTTAAAATTAAACTTTACATATATAAACTTCAAACATCTTTGTAAATTTGAAACATTGGAAAAAGTTAAATAGTATTACTCATGTAATATGAAAATACAATAAAATTCAATGATATAGTTGGTTGATAGCAACAACAAACTAGAGAAAATACTTTTCATGGACAAGGTGTTGATTTATTTGACTTTCATGTTTAGTATGGGGTTGAAGGCAAACATACATACATTACAATTTTTTCATATCCACAACTATAAAGTGAGTATTATAAAGTTTTGAAATTTAAATAGTTTTGAAATTTAATATTTACTTATAGTTTAGTCTTTGTTTTATATTGATATTTTGAATAAATATAATAAAAATATGTGTAATAAATTATACGTTTGTAATAATGGAATAAAAATATTTACATTTTAATTTAACAATATAGAAAATTGGTACTTATTAATACCAAAACTATAATTTTAATTTAAAGCTCTTTATTTCGAAAACTTATTTCCAAGGTGCCATTTTTTTGAAGTTGAAACTCCCAAAAAGCTCTCAAGTGTCCAATATGTTGAAAGATTCTAGAAATGCTTGGAGCAGTTCTCATGCAACTATGCATATAAAACAATAAACTAAAATATGAAAATTTGAATCGAATGAAATGAAAAAATAAAAAAATTACATTGAAAAGGTATTTGGAAATCACTCATCCCAATAATATAGAAAAAATGTGTCAATGGCAATCCAAATTACAATCTAAAAAATAAAATATACACCTTATACTTGCATGATTAGAAACCTAATATAATCCTCATATAAACATTATTTCAAGAGAAAATTTAAATTGAAATGGAATGAAAGAAAATGGGTTCTACATAGTGAAGGTATTTGGAAAGTTTTTGTCCTAATAATATAAACTAGAATACCCCTGAAGCGGGGGAAGGAAACGTCGCACTGGATTGGGTGGTTATGTTGTTTAAAGGTAATGGTCTATGAATAACTAATTAAAAGGAGCCTCTAAAGAGCTTTGTTTTTAATGGTCTATGAATAACTAATTAAAATGAGCCTTTAAAGGGCTAAGCATCAATGGAGAGATGGTGGGAGGATGTGATGAATGAGTTCAAAAGATACCTCATCAAATTAGGTCAAGGTCAACAAAAATCAAGGTAGATACCAAATCATTGTCAAGTCAATTTGAGTTCAAGAACAATTGAGGTTGAGACGTGTGGCAAGAATAATGTAGTGGTCATATATGAAGAGAATCTCCCAAAAATTGTTGTAATTGGAGGAAATAGAGGGTCACCATTATGATGAGGGTCTAGTACAACCTTCCTATTCAATTGAGATCAATAGGCCATCATGCATGAAAGGATCATCATGTCAATAATTTCTCATCGATGGTGACACATTAGGTTTGATGAATGTCCTTTGCTATGGTATATATGTTCCATGACCTGGGCAATCTCATTTCAAACAAGCTTTGTATTGTGAGAATACATTCTATAAACTTTTCATTTACCCCACACATTAAAAGATGAGTATGAAACACATGTTTGAATGAAGACCTTCATCTATGTACATTTGTTTTCAAACAATAATCTAATTTATTGAAACTAGAGGAAAAACCATTCACTAAGTTATTCTCTCTATTCACCATGTATACATTATACACTTGAAGAGAACGAGTACATATACATCATATGTTACCTCACCAATTTATCTTTTTTATAAATTTTAGAAAATGAGATTACCCCATAAATTGATTAGAAACTTATTAAACTTAAAAATATTCAAATGAATAATATTAAATTAATAAAAAATTAATACATTCATGTATTATTATTTTTTTACTAAATTATAATGTATTATATAAATACAATAATAATATTTTAAAATTAATTTTAAAGATCATATTTATTTGTTTTAAATCTCTTATCTAAACCATATTCATTTAAATCTAAAATCTAAAATAAAATGGAAAAAAAAAAAGATATATGAACTTATTAGTAAAACTTCATACTCTGAGCACAAGATATATGGTATCTTTCCCAATGATGGCACGGGAGAGTTAAATCAACAAACACTAACCAATTAACGTCTTTGCTATTCTATATTTACTTAGCATCTTTACTTTTTGGTGTATAAATCACTTCTTATGTTTTGATTGTATTTAATTTGTTATAATAAATATATTGAATGAATAAAATAGAATTAAAAAATATTATTTAAATGTTATTAATTATTATTATTTAAATGTTCTTAATTATTTGTTGGTGTATAAATTATTTCTTATGTTTTGATTGTATTTAATTTGTTATAATAAATATATTGAATGAATAAAATAGAATTTAAAAAATGATTTAAATGTTATTAATGTTATTGAACTCATGAAATAATTTTAAAAATCAAAACACTTAAATGTCATGAAATAGCTTAAAAATTTAATCAAAACACTTAAATGTTATGAAATAGCTTAAAATTTTAACCACTTACATGTCATTAATGTCAGTAAATATATCATTTTTAATATTAACAAGGCTGCGTGGCAGCTGAGTCCCTATCAAAGAAGTTAAAAAGCAAATTTTGAAAAATGGGGTCGAAGTGTAAATGAAACGAAGTGTTTGGTGCAAAATGTATATGAAGGAAATGTTGTGTGCAAGGTGCATATTTTGGAAGATGGGGCAAAAGTAAATGACAGTTGGCACGCTGAGCACCGTCTAACTTTGGAAAGTATATAGCAAACATTTTTTTTTTGAAAGTATATAAGAAAGTAAAAAATTTGTTGACAGTGCAAGATTAAACTTGGAAATTTAAATGCATTTTCAATGTGGACTGGTGAAAGATAAAAATATATGATGACATTAAAAATATATGATGATATAAAATTAATAGGAGATAAGAAATACAAAAAATTTAATGTATTTGTGAACATTTTCCATACGGACTGCTGAAGGATAAGAATAAAAGTCTAACATATTAAAAAATAAATGCATTTGTTATTTAGAGTGTTGAAAGATAAGAGTAGAGTCTTTAGGATATAAAAATTTAGATGCATTTTTATTTGAAATCTTTTAGAAAATAGAATTGTGTTACATACCACTGCAAATTTTGAAATATACAAAAAAAACAAAGTGTGTTACATATAAACCGGAATTTCAATGCATTTGTCATGTAGACTGGGATTGGGGCTCCCGCAAACCATTAGAAACATGTTTACAAGAAACAGGATTGTGGAAAGAAGATAGAGTGCAACAGCTGCAAAAGAAAATAAATGGAAAGGTATAAGTGTTTGCCTATACATGTTTATTTAAGAAAGC
>ML782601.1:219031-234572 GCA_009831015.1 Picea engelmannii | reverse complement strand
TTTGGCATAGAAGATTAGTTCATATCAACTACAAGGTGCTACCATACATATGCAAAGCAGTCACAGGTTTACCAGAACTCAAGATTGACCATGAAGGCGTATGCAATGGATGTGCACAAGGGAAGAACATCAAGAATCCTTTTCTGAAGAGAGATAGTAAAGCAGAAGGAGTCTTAGAGCCCATTCATTCATATGTATGTGGCCCAATTCCATCGTCCTCCATTAGTGGGTATGTATATTATGATGATTATTCTCGTAAGACCTGGTTGTATCTCTTGAAATCTAAAGATGAAGTGTTAAACAAGTTCAAGGAATTCAAAGCCTTGATAGAGAATCTTTCTGAAAGAAAGATTAAGATACTCAAGTCAGATAATGTAGGAGAATATACCTCAAAAGAGTTTGTGCACTTCTGCAAATATGTTGGGATAAAGAGGGAACTCACTAGTCCATGTAATCCATAACAAAACGGTGCGGCTAAAAGAAAGAATAGAACGATAATGGAAGTTGTGAAGACTATGATCCATGATCAAGATCTTCCTATGTGCTTATGGGCAGAAGTAGCAATGGAAGTTGTATATGTGCAAAACTGATTGTCCCATAGTGCACTTGGATTCAAGACCCCAGAAAAGATGTTCACCGGAAAGAATCCAGAGGTAATCCATCTCAAAATATTTGGCTGCCCAGTATTTATTCATATACCGAAAGAGAAGAGAAACAAGCTGGAACCTTCAAGAAAGAAGGGAATATTTGTGGGATACTATGAAGTCTCCAAGGCCTTCAGAATCTATATACCAGGTCACCATCACATTGAGATCAGTATGGATGTGACCTTTGATGAAGATACAATGCTCAAGAAATTGAGAATATGTTAGCTTGAAGAAGTATATGAAGAGGAAACTGTAATCCCCAGAACTGCAGTGAGGAAGGTTTCCAAAGCCGTGGACCTAGTGAGGGAAGATGTAACTTCCCCTGATGAGGAAATTCTATAAGACCATGATATATCATAAGTTCAAGAACCTCCTCAAATGACGATCCTCCATAAAAGGAAGCCATCTTGGGCTAGAGAGCTTATTCAAGATGGAGAGAAGTATGGTGTTCTTGAAGGAACTACGAGATAGGTGAAAAGACCAAATCCATTCTCCAGTTATACAGCTTTGATGTGTGATCTTCTAGAGGAAGAGCCTACCTACTTTGAAGAAGCCATTCAGAGGAAAGAATGGGAAGATGTTATGACAGAGGAATACCAATCCATAATAAAGAACGAAGTATGGGAAATAGTTCCCAGACCGAAGAGTAAATATGTGGTATCCTCCAAAGAGCTCTTCAAAATAAAACACGTTGTTGATTGAAGTATTGAGAAGTATAAAGAAAGATTTGTAGCTCATGGATTTTCTCAAAAAGAAGGCATTGACTATGAAGATACATTCGCTCCTGTAGCCAGATACACTTCGATCAGAACCATCATAGTCCTTGCAGCTAAGATGAAGTGGAAGCTACACCGGATGGACGTAATGACAACTTTCCTAAATGGTGTCATCGAAGAGGAAGTGTATATAGAGCAACCTCAAGGATTTGAAGTTGAAGACAGGAAGTCTCATGTCTACAGGTTGAAGAAAGCATTGTACATATTGAAGAAAGCTCCTAAGAGCTTGGTATGGCCGAATAGACAGCTTTCTGATGAGATTGGGCTTTACCAAGAGTAAAGCAGATTCTAACCTCTACTTCAAGGTTATGAACAATTAGCCAGTAATATTACTGCTATATGTGGATGACTTATTCTTAACCGGAGAAGAAAAGCTCATCACTGAATGTAGGAAGAGACTTGCCTTAGAATTTGAAATGAAAGGCCTTGGCCTAATGAATTATTTCTTAGGTCTCGAGGTGTGGCAGAGTCCAGAGAGGATCTTCCTTAATCAAGGGAAGTATGCAGTCGAAATATTGAATAGATTCGACATGTTGGAATGCAAGTCCATGAATACACCCATGGAAACGAAGTTGAAGCTGTTGGTGGATACTTCGTCAGAATTGATTGATGCCACACTGTATAGACATATTATTGGATTGTTGATGTACCTAACAAACACTAGACCAGACATTTGTTTTTCCATGAACACCTTGAGTCAATTTCTTGTAGAATCCATACATGTTCACCTAGTGGCTACAAAACATGTGATGAGGTACCTTAAGGGTACAATAGATTGTGGTCTCAACTATGATGGAGAACATGATTTCACATTGAGTGGATATATTGATGCAGATTGGGCAGGAAGTGTTTCTAATAGGAAAAGAACTTCAGGATGTTGTTTCAGTTTGGGATCATCCATGATCTCGTGGCAGAGTAGGAAGCAATATAGCATTGCTCTCAGCACAATGGAAGAAGAATACATTGTTGCATGTTCTGCCAGTTGTGAAGCTTTATGGCTTCGAAAGTTGTTGACCGACCTATTTGACTTAGAGATGAAATCAACCACGATCCTATGTGACAACTAGAGCTGCATAAAGATGACAGAGAATCATGTATTCCATTATAAGTCGAAGCACATAGAGATCCAATATCATTACATCCGTGACATGGTGCAGAGAGGAGCCATAAATCTCCAGTACGTTAGCACGGATGAATAGGTTGATGATGTGTTGACCAAACCTCTATCTCGTGTAAAGTTTGATCACTTTTGAGATAAGCTTGGTATAGTCTGAAAGGACCTTCCTCGAAAGGGGGAGTAGTTGTTTTGATGAGACATCTCTTGCTTCCAGCTTTATTGCTATGACATAAAGCAAGACGATGTGATGAGACTAAAACTATGCTTATGGCTTGACAATTGCGACGTAAAGCCAGTCTAGTATCCTGCTTCCAGCTTAATTGTTGTGACGTAAAGCAGGACAAGTATCTTGCTTCCATCTTTATTGTTGTGACGTAAAGCAAGACGATGAGATGAGACTAGCATTGAGCTTCCGGCTTAACAATTGTGATGTAAAGCCAATCTAGTATCCTGCTTCCAGCTTGATTGTTGTGACGTAAAGCAGGACAAGTTTCTTTCTTCCAACTTGACTGTTGTGACGTAAAGCAAAACTAAGAGATGAGACTAGAACTGTGCTTCTGGCTTGACAGTTTTGACTTAAAGCTAGTCTAGTATCCTTCTTCCAGCTTGATTACTGTGACGTAAAGCAGGATGAGTTTCTTTATTCCATCTTGACTGCTGCGACGTAAATCAAGATGAGAACTGTGCTTCCAGCCTTACAGTTGTGACGTAAAGCCAGTCCAGTATTATGATGATGAGCTAGCCTCGTGTTGTGATGATGATGATGTATTAGCTTTATAATAATACATATTGATGCAGATGATGATTGCATTCCTTTGAGAATGACGATGTTGTCGATGAAGAAAACTTTCGATGATTTATAGATACGCCAGTCAATGTTCCAAGATGATATTGATGATGTTGTCTTCTCACCCACTTGATGTTGTTGATGATGTTGTCCACTCTCTCTCACCAGATGTTGTTGAAGAATACCCTTCTTGTTAAGGGGGAGTGTTGAAATAATGTAACTGCAAAGTATATTCTTATTATTCATTGGATCAATCCCCATTGTGGATTGATCATGTCGGCTATTGTATAAGGACCAAATCCCCTTTTGTGGATTGGTCATAATGTAATTGTAAAAGGAAAAAGAAGAAGTCGGCCCTAGAATATATCAAGAGGCCCCGAAATATAATAAAGGTGGTTATAACCACCCAGTTGGAGAAGTCGGCCCTGCCAGTGAAGAGACACTTCACATGTGTCAGTTTTGTATAAATAAGGAGGCTAGCGCCTCACTTAGACACACAACTCACTTGCTCATTTTGAGAGACAAGTTTTGGAATTGTAGTTAGAGAAGAAGGAGAGAGAGTGGCACATCTTTGGGAGAAGATCTTATGTATTAGTTTGAGTTATCTCTTGGCATTGTATTGTCTATCTATAATAAGGAATTTTTGCTGGGTTTTCTTCCCCTAGAGGGTTTCCCAAGATAAATGTTGTGTCTCTTGTGATTGTGTATTTCTCAGTGATCTTGTGTTATGCTATTGTTATCTATTGAAATGCAAAGAACTATAATAATGGCTTAAACATTAACACATACATATGTATGCACAAGCTCTAAACTTTCACTCTTCTTTTATTTTCCGACTCTGAGAAATCTGACTCTCTTATGTTTTCCATAAACACAATGCTCACAGAAATCCAAATCAATTTGTTTAAGATCTGGAAACAAATTTCTTTTGTGAAGTATCTGCATCCCCTTCTCACTCATGTGTCCAAGCCTATGATCCCACAATGTTGCATCCACTCCTATAGAATCTAAAGAGATAGAAGAGTCGGTATTACCAGTACATAAATACAATGTACCTACCTTCTCTCCTTTTGCTATCACCAATGATCCTTTGGTGACCTTCCACACCTTATCTGTAAATATGGATATACAACCTTCACTTGCCAACTTCCCCATTGAAATTAGATTTTTCCTTAGATCTGGAACATTTCTTACCTCTTTCAACAACCATTGGTTTCCATTACTTTTATTTATTTTTACCTTTCCCATTCCGACAATTTTGCATGGTGTATCATCACCCAAATGAACTTGTCCAAAATCACCTTGAACATAATATATAAAATGTTTCCTATGGGGGGTGGCATGAAATGAAGCCCCTGAATCTACTTCCCAAGACTCATAAATATTATCTACAGAAAGAATCAAAGCATCTTGTAACACATCACTTGTTACATTTGCTTCCTGAATTTTCTCCTGTTGTCCATCTCTTTATTTCTTTGGAGCTCTGAAGTCTTTCTTCATATGTCCTTTCTTCCCACAATTCCAACACTATATCTTTCCAAATCTGGATTTGGATTTCCCCTTCCTAGAATTCCAACGGTTCCTTGAGCCCTTTACTCTATCCTTTTGTCTTCCTCTATTCTCCATGTTTAACGCATTACCTAATGCCTCACCTGTGCTTTTTCGTCGCATTTCCTCACTAAGGATAACACCAACAACATCATCAAATTTTAAAGTATTTGAACCAGAGACAGAGTTACTTACAATCATGACCAAGTTGTTCCATCTTTTTGGCAATGAGCACAATATTAGAAGATCCCTGACATCATCATCAAAGTCCACTTTTACATAACTTATTTGATTAGTAACCGTATTAAACTCATTTAAATGATCTGCAATAGACCCACCTTCTGACATCTTCATATTAAATAATCTCTTCATTAGAAATACCTTATTGGACACCGAGGGTTTTTCATACAGTTTAGCCAATGCATCCATGAACTCCTTCGTTGTCTTTTCTTTCAAAATATTGAAAGTCATCGACACTGCCAGGCTCAGTGGTATCTTTCCTAGTGCCTTTATGTCAAGAACCTCCCATTCTTTGTCCTTCATGGCTGTCGGTTTCTTTGTTATTCCACCAAATGGTAGGAATAAATCCTTTTGATATAAATAATCTTCCATCTTCATCTTCCATAATTGGTAGTTTTGGCCGTTAAATTGTTCGACCCTAAACTTTCCATTTTCTGCCATTGCTCCCACTCGAACCAGGAACCCTCTTTTCCTACGAGTTATCTTTCGCTCTGATACCAGTTGTTAGAAAAACATGATCGCGGAGCAATAAAATAAAACAAATGTAGAAATAAACACAGAAGTTTCACAATACAATAGAGACACATATATACATGGTTCACCCAATGTGGGCTACGTCCACCAGAGAAATTACCAGGTCCTTGCTTTATTATTATCCAACAAATGGAGGGATACAATCTACAACACACCCATTGTAACTTCCTCTTCTTTCTCTCACAGTCTCCTCACTCAGAATACAATATTTGCAATGATCCATAGCCGCAATACATTTCCCTCATAAAAAAGTGTTTCCTTCTAGGGAAAAAAACCCTAACATAACTCCTACCTTCAGATTTGCGACCTTATAATGAACGGTCCAGATTTACAATGAAATTACAATATACATTTACAAGGCAATTTTTCCTTCGGGGGCTTCACCCCCAAACCCCCGCTTTCCCCGGGACTCTGCAAAGGGGGTAACCCCCTCTGCACTCCCTTTCATGGAGGAGTGTACATTGTTCTAGGGTGTAAAGTCTTCATGGGGTATAAACACGTTTGAAAACAAAGACCTTTGAATCAGGAAGATAATCAAGCTCCACAACCATCAGAAAGAACCAATAGTGATCTCTCATAGGAAAATAACCTCCATCTTCTAAAAGGGAAACACTTTCGTCCATCCTTAAAACTTACATTTATATATTTTTAAAATAACCACTTTTTTTTGGTCACTCGCCATGTAGCCATTTAGGGTTTCAATCAAAAAGTTTACCCTTTTACTTAAGTTGCATTTTATGGGGGCATCCTTTTTACATTTTATGCTTTTCCCTAAATGTCTCCATTCAAAATTGTTTTACTTTCAAAGGATCCTTTTTAAATAATTGAATAATCCCCTTAGGCCCCTTCGAGAGGGTTTTCGAGCATTACAAAAGTGAAAGAAAATAATAAATTGAAATGGTCCTCCTTTTGAGCAATGGCGGGTCAACATTTCCTTGTTTGCATAAGTCTTGTTCTTAGTTCTCACTATTGCATGCATCTAATTAATTTTGTCAGCATTTTATCAAAATAATAATAATTCTTGAAAATAATAAAACAAGATGAATTTATGTTGATAATTGTAACAATGTTAATCAGTTTTGATGCTAACATGGAATGATTAAATACCTTAAAAAAATTGGACTTCGATACATCAATATTGGAAAACTTAATGCTAACATGGAATGATTAAATACCTTAAAAAAAATTGGACTTCGATACATCAATATTGGAAAATAGTCTAGACCACACATTTTGTGAGACTTCTAGTCAGAGAACTATTTCAAACAAAAGTGTACCAAATTGAGTTAACCTTTCTCTCCTTCACGAAATTGCATGGTAAAATATATTAGTTATATGAATTTGAAATTTTCACTTGAATATCCATAAATTTAGTTGCAACTAATAACCTTTTAGTATTCTTTATTAAAATTCCATATATAAATCTATATGAATCAATCTACCTATTTGGAGTGCTCTAGGAAGAGGAATTGTAATTGACAACAAGGAAAATATGAAGTAGGTTAGCACATCTTTTTTTATAAAAATGCATAGGTTTGAATCTTGCTATGTTTAGGTGAACCCATTAGGTTATACTCACTACCTTTTCACAAATGGTATAAAATAATAGTAATGACTTATAAAATCCGTCGACATTTCAGATTCGAAAGGGTTATGCGAAAAAAACCAAGAAGGGCATTAAATTGATGTTATAAGGTCAATGAGTCACCTAAAAAATATCATCATATCATACAAGAATATCTAAGCATTTTTCGAGCTATTGACAATTGCTATAGATTATGAAACAATCTCTAGTATCTCTCTCAAACGGTTGGTTGAACTATCATGTTCATTGCTAGATGGATCCTTCCAGTTTTTTCCTATGAGACATTGTTATTCCTTCTACAATTTCTTCAATCCATTGTGTTGTGTGATCTACATGAACACTACTCAGTGGTAACAAACTCTTATATGTTCTCCTTTCAACAATGCACATAGCCTATGATGTTTAGTCACAACATCTAGACATTCTTGCAAAAGAGGACTTAAGGTTTTTCTTTTGGAGGATAAAGGCACAAAAAAAATGGTTATGAAGTAGCAGTAACATCCTATGCTTATATAAGAGTAGCACACAATTGATGAAGAAATCCATTCTCATCAAGGGTAAATGTTTCTTACCACTTGTTAACAACATTATCAAATGAAGCAACATCATATACTGATGAAGAATCTAGTACATTACCACATGCTTGTGTTACAATGATACATATTCTTACCTTTGTTGTGCTTGAATGACTTGGATCTGAATGGTTTCAAATTTTTGAACAAGAAGACTAAGAAAAACTTCAAAGAAACACTACTATATTTGATCACTACATTACTTAGATGGAGGGTAAGCACCTAATTTTTGAAATTATTTTATTGATATTGGAAGAGAAGGCCACCCTCTCTGTTTTTGGGTGATGTGATAAACATTATGAACCTTAAATGTCCGCAAGGAGGTGTGGCAGTTCAACATAGGAGAATAGAAACCTCGAAATAAAGAGCAAGTGTTGCGATTTGTTTTTACTATTGTTGAGTTGCGACAATTTTTTCAACATTTACTTAAATGAACTAAAAAAAATTTACTGCGAAATATTTAAAATCTCATTGCAAACATTTTTCTCCACAAATGTTAGGGTTTGCATTGTCTTGCAATTATTTGTGATGTACATATTTAGTGTTATCAATGACAATGTTGCGTATGAACCATGGGAGCATCTTATTGGAGGGCTTTGAACCATGGGATCATCTGGAACAAGCCTCTGATTGGAAAGTACCTGGGGAACTCATTGATCTCTACCTAGCTGCGGAAGCCCTCCCACAAACACCAAAAGGCGTCTAGTTTCTAGAACGGTTAGTTAAAAAATATTTTTGTCATTTTACATTGGATCCACTGGCTTCCTGGGGTGGGAACTCAATTGTTTTAGGAAGGGATATGATTAGCGGTTTATAAAACCAGGCCATCCTCTCCGATCCCTTGCAAGCACACTTGTCAAGCTTACAATTTATCACTCTTGCACATGCGAGAGTCACATAATTTTCTTCAGTCTTTCCAGACCAATGGCATAGTGGCGTTTCATTGGGGTTAGTCGGTCAATTTGAAACTGAATGGAATACCTTCACTTTAGCATTAAGAAACTTCGTCATCTCTCTTCATAACTCGACCGACGCTCTGGTCTGGGCAGGTGGGGATTCGGCCGGTCTTGTAACAACAAAGAATTTATATCTAGCACTTTTAAAGTCTTTCGATTTACAAATAGATAGTTCGTGGTTTAAACTTATCTGGAAATGGTCGATACAACTCAAACTTAAATTATTCGTTTGGCTGGCAGCAAAGGACAAAGTTCTCACTTGGGATTCTTTGTAGAGGAAAGGATGGCACGGTCCGGGGATATGTAAGTTGTGCAATAGAAGTTCAGAAAAAATTGACCACCTCCTGATTCATTGCTCCTTCATGCAATCAGTGTGGCATCATTTATCTACTCTTTATAATTTAAATATTCAGTGGACAGCCAACTCAATTTTCGAGTGTTTTAAGATTTGGCTGAAAGACAAATCGTCCCCAACAAGCCTAGCAGAAACCACATGCTGGCATATCTGGATCGAGAGGAATAAGGTCCTATTTGAGGAGCACGCCCCTTCCTACCGAACGGTGGTGCAAAGAATTACAAGTAATTTCACTTGGAAGCTAGCAATCCAAAAGTTTCTTCCAACTAGAGTATGCGACATCAATCTGGAAGACGGCTACACTCTTTCTTGCTTCGATGGAGCTGCATTAGCAAATGGTGAGTGTTGCGGAGCAGGGGGTATTTTCAAGACGCATGCTTCAAGAATTACAAAATGGTCTCTTAATTGTGGAGCTGGAACAAACACTAAGGCGAAGCTTTTGGGGTTGTGGGTGACGCTTTGTTTGGCTAAGCTTTGGTCGATAGATAAAATTAAAATTTTGGGTGACTCGAAAGTGATCATCGATTGGATAAAGCAGCGGGGCCAACTCAACTCAGTGAATATTGAATGTTGGAAATTGAAAATTTTGGATCTGGCAAGTAATTTCAGAGATATCAGCTTTCAACATATCTATAGGGATCATAATAAGGAGGCTAATCTTCTGTCCCAGAGGGCTCAAAAGGAAACAAAAGGTAGGCTATCAGTTTTCCATTGGGAAAATGGAGAAGAAAGCACCCACTCCTTTCTAAACATCTTTGAAGACTAAACTTAGAAGAGTTTGAGTAGGTTCTTGTTTTAAGAGGTGTTTTAGAGTTTGGACTGCTCTTCCCCTTCTCAGCTGCTCATTTCAGGGTTTTTATGCCTTGTAAAGTTTCTGGATTTCAGCATAGTACTTCTCTTGGTATTGGGTTATTTTTGGCCATAAAAAAAAGTTTTTTGGTCTTCTTTTTGGTGTGGACTGGCTTTGTAAATGAAATTATTCTAATATAATTTTGAGATATTTTTCTTTTGAAAAAAAAATGACAATGTTGCGTAGATATTTTAAATTTTACCATAGAATATTGTTATAAAGGAGTTATTTAAATGTTGTTTACCATTATTATACCATTGTGGCGGGTGTTCAAAGTTTTATCGAGAGCAAAGTGAAATCTTTTTAAAGCATGAACTTAAGACAAGTGCCACAATTAAATAATATCATTGCAAGATTTTAAAAATAAAATATTTTTGTGAATCAGTGAAAAATAAAAAGTTTGGATTTTTATTGAAGATTAAAGTCAAAACCTTTGAAATCATGAAGAGTTGAAATTTTGAAAGACCTATAAGTATGAAACCTTGAACAAATAAAATGATTTTGTGTAATTTAAAAAACTAATTTGAATACCTAAAAAATAACCTCAGATTTATGCATACGCCTTGAGGGTTATTTAATTGTACACAATGATAACTTTCCCATGTGAACTCTAATTGGAAAACCATTTTTTGTAATGCGAAGAAGATGAAAAGGAATTTCAAACGAGTGGTTTCACATCATGTCATCTTGTAAACTTTGAGATGTTGGTAATCAATAAGTTGGTAATCAATAAGGTATGACTTTCCTAATCAACCAGAAATTCCCATTGCACATTCTCATGCCTAGATGTGTTGGAAGTGGATTATGGAACTTAGTTGCGTTGAGTTTGCAATCATTAAAAATCTATAGATATCCTATTTCATAGATCTTGAGTTTTGTTTAAAATACTTCTTTGCCCAAATTGTATTATGTCAGCTCATCTTACATATTTTTTATATAGGTTTTCAAGATGCTAACTGACATCATCCCAATTCATTAGGCCATGTAAAACATTTTAATCTATGAACAAGTCAATTGGAGTTTGGAATACCTAATACCAAGTACCCGACAAAGTTGTCGATTCTTCCTAAAATACAATTCTAAATCAACCAATGAATTGAAATAGTCTAAATAAATCTAGATAAAGCTACAAACAGTCTTTCTCAAGTTAGAGACAAATAAATCCAAGTGGCATAACACCAATGATTAATATGTGATAAATGCGAGAAAGCATACTATGAGGCAAAGGAAATTATGATAGTGAAACTAGAAATAAGATTTTAATGCATGCAATAAAACAAGTAAATCAAACACATAACCACAAAAATTAATCCAGGTCGACAACATAAAATTGTTCATCAAAATCACAAGAATGCAAACTTTGAGAAATAATACTTGGATGGGAAGGCTAGAGTTAAAAGTTTAAAAGGGGGTCCCAAGTCAGTTGACTTGGGGTGTGTTGAGCCTCAATAGTTTGTTAGGGCATGAACATGCCATATGACCAATATTTCTGCAAACCTTGCACTTGAAACAAATATTTTCATATTGGAATTATTGTTACCAAGTGTATTCCAACAATCAACACTCATTGGAGGCAAGAGTTTCACCCCCGGACTAGGAAATATGAGGAAGTGTCATAAAAAGGATCAAATCCCACTACCTAGAGATTCATAAAGAGATTTTCTCACCCTTTCATCTAGGGCATGTTTCAAAACTTATGTGGGTATAATACATAAGTCACCATTTAGTCCTCGTAAGTGTGGTCAACTCTAAAATCGTAGTTGAATGTTCACGTGGTATTGTGATCAAGATGTGGTTATCGACTACCCTTCAACATATCTTCTTCCCATCAGTTTTGTATGAGTTGAAATTGCATCTCATGAAAATGGTGCACTAACATTCTATCATGGTTAGAAGAGCCTTCAATTATACAAACCATTTCAATTTGCTTCTTTGATATATTTTGTATCACTCATCCCTAATGGGAGGCTTTTGGTCCCCAAAGTTTATACTTCCATTGGAAAAGTATTTTTTTTGCATTTTGAATAGTTGACTTTGGGAAGTTTTCTTCTTCACACCATGCCTTGATGCTTTAAAAATATATTGGATAGAATTCCATGAAAATTTCCACACCATTTCTCGTGTTTCTATTGTACCTTGTGACTTAAACGGGTCTAACAACAATGTTTGTTCAACTGGAAACTTGTAGAGAACCCACAAATTTTTTATGGAAAAATCGAATGGCATTTATAGTCAATTTCTTCATACAGTGGTCACCTATGTGGACTTCAATGGCCTTCTTCAATGGAAGACCATGTAGTTTCTTTTATAGCTAGACGAGTTGAAAATATGTACGTTTGTAAAGTTTCCAATATTCTATCCTCCTTCCTCTTTGGTGACCAATGAAGTAATAAAATAACAAAGCACCTTCGGCTTCACTTTTCGTCTTTGGGTGTTCTTATGAAACTATAGAAGGCATGGTAATCATTCTAGTTATCATAGTATTGTATTTGTAAAAGTGTCACTATATACAATAAGGACCTAATGAGTGGTATTAGTGACTTAAGCATTTAATTAGGGATTTTTCCACTCTATTGATATAAGTAGGACTTCCCCCCTTTCACATATATTTCTTATCCTTTATCAATAGAAACCAATAAGTTTTTGATATTTATTAAAGACATCTTCCACAATTAATTAGATTTGTAGATAAAATCCACCCATAATTATGTTAATATTTTATGTTATTATTGTTTTATTTATATTTCCATTACATTAATTTTAGTTACATTACATTAATTTTAGTTACAAAACCATGTTGAACTTTGAACTTTAATATCCAAAATAAAGATGTATTACCATTTTTCTTTAAAGATATTACATAGTTTCTTTAAAAAAAGCTCTGACATATCCATGGATCAAAGTCCATATGTGACTTCTTGTCCTACTACCCATTATTTAAGGAGATCAAAAGAGATAAATGGTTCATGTTGACTTTCAAAGAAGCCCTTAGTATCAAATCTCATCTATAATCCAAAGCACGCACTCTACTCAATGTATATATTTGTTATATTTGTTGCAACATATTGTTTATTTTATTTATTTTTAATTGTTTAATTAAATTTATTCTTGTATGTTTGCATATTTTCTTTCTTTTGCATTTGTCAATTTTTTTCACACAAACATTCATACATTACTTAACAATTAAAAATATTTTAAACATTTCCTTTTTCTCGTAAATACTATTCAAAATTTGCTCACTAACATAAATAATAAGTTAAATACAAATAAACATAATATTAAATTAAATATATCCGAACGAGAAAGGAAATAAGAAATACCCATGAGAAGAGGTTCACAAATAAAAAGGCTAAAACAGTGATCTAATTGAGGAGCACAACTAAATGATATCAAATAAATTGAATTGGCATCAAAGATTTTACCTATTTAAAAACCCTAATTAAGACATTTGAAATCAGCGAGAGCAAAGGTTTTAAACATCAATAATAAAATGGTATCCACTTAGACTCATTCTTCCGCAACTAAACCGACAAGGCATTTTGAAATCATTGGCCACATTAAAGATAATAACAACGAGATTCAAAATCAAATCAAAGCGAAAGATAATAATTGAAAAGGTCCCATCCATTTTTAACAATATTTTAAAGTTCAAAAACGAGTATGTTGAAATATTCAGCCACCACTTGTAGTTGGTATGCGCGATTTGACTTTCCCTAATCTATACCGTTTTCCTCCTTTTGACCCCGATGTTCTTACATTTCCACAACATAAATTTGTCATTCACTGAATCTTTGAAGTTGGTGTGTTTTGTGATTGGTAGCTTATTATCTCATGGATTCTTCTTCTACACCAACTAGTCCCCAACTCAAAAACCATCCCCTTGAAGATAAAAGGAGGAGAAGTTCAGGTTCATGGAAGGATATTATAGAAAACAATATGTAATTTACAAACTAAAGAAAAGATCAATCTACCATAATCCTATTGCAAAGAATTTATACCTATTCCAATTTTTATTCCTCTATTCCTACCTCTCTTTATTGCAAAGAATTTATACCTATTCCAATTTTTATTCCTCTATTCCTACCTCTCTTTTTCAACATTGAAGGTTGGGTAATGATGGAATTTTTGTGATTCACCCCAATTCACGATCCAAATGGCGTTGGTCGTAGGTGAGTTAAGGGCTTGCTTCAAAGAATTCTTCTCCTTTAAAAAAGGGTGAGAAATTGAATGTAGAAGTGTTCATTAGAAAAACTAATTTCTTGAAGTACATTATACTTACTTTCTGGTTGAGTCACAAATGCAATATGTTGGGTCAACAATTTATAGCTTTATAAGGATCAACAGGCCTTATGAATGGCTTACCCCTTTGACCTATTCCAATTGTTTAACATGTTCCCTTGAATCTTGAGAAAAAGCAATCTCGAGGTTAGTTCCTTATGATCTTTGAGTTGTTTGGGCCCTATGCCTAGTAAATAAATCTCTCAAAAAAACACTTCAAAGACCTTATCCAAGTTGTCGCTATAGAAAAAAATTCTTAAACCCTCTTCCTTACTTGGGTAGATCTAAATTGAGGTTTTCAAGAGCTTGATATGAGTTTAAATCCAATACATGTGCATTAGTATCAACTTCATTTTTGCAAAGTTTGTGTTTTTTGCAATTCTCTTCATGATTATCTACTCATCTAAGATTTATTCCAACTATTAAGACAATGGAGAAGAATTGTGAGTTGTGATGTCTACAATTCTCTTATTGATTATCTACTAATCTAAGATTTCTTCCATCTATTATTGTGAGTTGCCTCATTTAAAGGGATCGTTTTTTGTTTTTGTCATTTTCTTTGGTTTTCTTGGGCACAAATGTGCCATATGACCAAGCTTTTAACAAACCTTGCACTTGAAACAATTATTTTCATAATGCAATTATGGTTTCCAAGTTTAATTTTAAAACTACCACATGATGGAGGCAAGGGATTCTCACCTAGACTAAGACATATAAGGAAGTATCCTCAAAAGAATCAAATTCCACTACCTAGAGCTTCATAAAGAGACTTGTTCATCTCTCCATCTAGGGCTTAGGGCTTGCGTCAAAAACTGTGTTCTTATTAATGGGTTTGAAACAAATACCAAAATGTGTATGTAGTACAAGGGTATTCTTATGAAAGGAATCTAATAACCATGTTATTGTACTTATAAATATTTGTCTCTATCCTCAATGATGTACTTTATAAACTAATTGATCGAAGCTCATGTTCCTCTCTCTACCAAAGGAGGGGTAATCCCAAAAGAAACCTGCAATGCCTAACTAACCCAATATGCTCTCCTCGTAGTTAGTTCTCTTTTATTATTATCTAGAAAACTATGAGGAAGATTTGAGTTTATTCTAACTTCCAAAATGATGCAAGGATAATCCCTCTTCCCTAGAAACAAATTACATATCTTTCCCACAATGGGAATATGATCTCCTATATTAAACACTTTAGATTTCTACTTTGTTGTTCCCAAGAAAGTTATAGAGGCCAATCAATTTTATTTTCCATTGAAGTTTAACCTCAAATAATTTCATCTAATCATCTCC
>ML782601.1:188527-212168 GCA_009831015.1 Picea engelmannii | reverse complement strand
GCTGGGTTTTCTTCCCCTAGAGGGTTTCCCAAGATAAATGTTGTGTCTCTTGTGATTGTGTATTTCTCAGTGATCTTGTGTTATGCTATTGTTATCTATTGAAATGCAAAGAACTATAATAATGGCTTAAACATTAACACATACATATGTATGCACAAGCTCTAAACTTTCACTCTTCTTTTATTTTCCGACTCTGAGAAATCTGACTCTCTTATGTTTTCCATAAACACAATGCTCACAGAAATCCAAATCAATTTGTTTAAGATCTGGAAACAAATTTCTTTTGTGAAGTATCTGCATCCCCTTCTCACTCATGTGTCCAAGCCTATGATCCCACAATGTTGCATCCACTCCTATAGAATCTAAAGAGATAGAAGAGTCGGTATTACCAGTACATAAATACAATGTACCTACCTTCTCTCCTTTTGCTATCACCAATGATCCTTTGGTGACCTTCCACACCTTATCTGTAAATATGGATATACAACCTTCACTTGCCAACTTCCCCATTGAAATTAGATTTTTCCTTAGATCTGGAACATTTCTTACCTCTTTCAACAACCATTGGTTTCCATTACTTTTATTTATTTTTACCTTTCCCATTCCGACAATTTTGCATGGTGTATCATCACCCAAATGAACTTGTCCAAAATCACCTTGAACATAATATATAAAATGTTTCCTATGGGGGGTGGCATGAAATGAAGCCCCTGAATCTACTTCCCAAGACTCATAAATATTATCTACAGAAAGAATCAAAGCATCTTGTAACACATCACTTGTTACATTTGCTTCCTGAATTTTCTCCTGTTGTCCATCTCTTTATTTCTTTGGAGCTCTGAAGTCTTTCTTCATATGTCCTTTCTTCCCACAATTCCAACACTATATCTTTCCAAATCTGGATTTGGATTTCCCCTTCCTAGAATTCCAACGGTTCCTTGAGCCCTTTACTCTATCCTTTTGTCTTCCTCTATTCTCCATGTTTAACGCATTACCTAATGCCTCACCTGTGCTTTTTCGTCGCATTTCCTCACTAAGGATAACACCAACAACATCATCAAATTTTAAAGTATTTGAACCAGAGACAGAGTTACTTACAATCATGACCAAGTTGTTCCATCTTTTTGGCAATGAGCACAATATTAGAAGATCCCTGACATCATCATCAAAGTCCACTTTTACATAACTTATTTGATTAGTAACCGTATTAAACTCATTTAAATGATCTGCAATAGACCCACCTTCTGACATCTTCATATTAAATAATCTCTTCATTAGAAATACCTTATTGGACACCGAGGGTTTTTCATACAGTTTAGCCAATGCATCCATGAACTCCTTCGTTGTCTTTTCTTTCAAAATATTGAAAGTCATCGACACTGCCAGGCTCAGTGGTATCTTTCCTAGTGCCTTTATGTCAAGAACCTCCCATTCTTTGTCCTTCATGGCTGTCGGTTTCTTTGTTATTCCACCAAATGGTAGGAATAAATCCTTTTGATATAAATAATCTTCCATCTTCATCTTCCATAATTGGTAGTTTTGGCCGTTAAATTGTTCGACCCTAAACTTTCCATTTTCTGCCATTGCTCCCACTCGAACCAGGAACCCTCTTTTCCTACGAGTTATCTTTCGCTCTGATACCAGTTGTTAGAAAAACATGATCGCGGAGCAATAAAATAAAACAAATGTAGAAATAAACACAGAAGTTTCACAATACAATAGAGACACATATATACATGGTTCACCCAATGTGGGCTACGTCCACCAGAGAAATTACCAGGTCCTTGCTTTATTATTATCCAACAAATGGAGGGATACAATCTACAACACACCCATTGTAACTTCCTCTTCTTTCTCTCACAGTCTCCTCACTCAGAATACAATATTTGCAATGATCCATAGCCGCAATACATTTCCCTCATAAAAAAGTGTTTCCTTCTAGGGAAAAAAACCCTAACATAACTCCTACCTTCAGATTTGCGACCTTATAATGAACGGTCCAGATTTACAATGAAATTACAATATACATTTACAAGGCAATTTTTCCTTCGGGGGCTTCACCCCCAAACCCCCGCTTTCCCCGGGACTCTGCAAAGGGGGTAACCCCCTCTGCACTCCCTTTCATGGAGGAGTGTACATTGTTCTAGGGTGTAAAGTCTTCATGGGGTATAAACACGTTTGAAAACAAAGACCTTTGAATCAGGAAGATAATCAAGCTCCACAACCATCAGAAAGAACCAATAGTGATCTCTCATAGGAAAATAACCTCCATCTTCTAAAAGGGAAACACTTTCGTCCATCCTTAAAACTTACATTTATATATTTTTAAAATAACCACTTTTTTTTGGTCACTCGCCATGTAGCCATTTAGGGTTTCAATCAAAAAGTTTACCCTTTTACTTAAGTTGCATTTTATGGGGGCATCCTTTTTACATTTTATGCTTTTCCCTAAATGTCTCCATTCAAAATTGTTTTACTTTCAAAGGATCCTTTTTAAATAATTGAATAATCCCCTTAGGCCCCTTCGAGAGGGTTTTCGAGCATTACAAAAGTGAAAGAAAATAATAAATTGAAATGGTCCTCCTTTTGAGCAATGGCGGGTCAACATTTCCTTGTTTGCATAAGTCTTGTTCTTAGTTCTCACTATTGCATGCATCTAATTAATTTTGTCAGCATTTTATCAAAATAATAATAATTCTTGAAAATAATAAAACAAGATGAATTTATGTTGATAATTGTAACAATGTTAATCAGTTTTGATGCTAACATGGAATGATTAAATACCTTAAAAAAATTGGACTTCGATACATCAATATTGGAAAACTTAATGCTAACATGGAATGATTAAATACCTTAAAAAAAATTGGACTTCGATACATCAATATTGGAAAATAGTCTAGACCACACATTTTGTGAGACTTCTAGTCAGAGAACTATTTCAAACAAAAGTGTACCAAATTGAGTTAACCTTTCTCTCCTTCACGAAATTGCATGGTAAAATATATTAGTTATATGAATTTGAAATTTTCACTTGAATATCCATAAATTTAGTTGCAACTAATAACCTTTTAGTATTCTTTATTAAAATTCCATATATAAATCTATATGAATCAATCTACCTATTTGGAGTGCTCTAGGAAGAGGAATTGTAATTGACAACAAGGAAAATATGAAGTAGGTTAGCACATCTTTTTTTATAAAAATGCATAGGTTTGAATCTTGCTATGTTTAGGTGAACCCATTAGGTTATACTCACTACCTTTTCACAAATGGTATAAAATAATAGTAATGACTTATAAAATCCGTCGACATTTCAGATTCGAAAGGGTTATGCGAAAAAAACCAAGAAGGGCATTAAATTGATGTTATAAGGTCAATGAGTCACCTAAAAAATATCATCATATCATACAAGAATATCTAAGCATTTTTCGAGCTATTGACAATTGCTATAGATTATGAAACAATCTCTAGTATCTCTCTCAAACGGTTGGTTGAACTATCATGTTCATTGCTAGATGGATCCTTCCAGTTTTTTCCTATGAGACATTGTTATTCCTTCTACAATTTCTTCAATCCATTGTGTTGTGTGATCTACATGAACACTACTCAGTGGTAACAAACTCTTATATGTTCTCCTTTCAACAATGCACATAGCCTATGATGTTTAGTCACAACATCTAGACATTCTTGCAAAAGAGGACTTAAGGTTTTTCTTTTGGAGGATAAAGGCACAAAAAAAATGGTTATGAAGTAGCAGTAACATCCTATGCTTATATAAGAGTAGCACACAATTGATGAAGAAATCCATTCTCATCAAGGGTAAATGTTTCTTACCACTTGTTAACAACATTATCAAATGAAGCAACATCATATACTGATGAAGAATCTAGTACATTACCACATGCTTGTGTTACAATGATACATATTCTTACCTTTGTTGTGCTTGAATGACTTGGATCTGAATGGTTTCAAATTTTTGAACAAGAAGACTAAGAAAAACTTCAAAGAAACACTACTATATTTGATCACTACATTACTTAGATGGAGGGTAAGCACCTAATTTTTGAAATTATTTTATTGATATTGGAAGAGAAGGCCACCCTCTCTGTTTTTGGGTGATGTGATAAACATTATGAACCTTAAATGTCCGCAAGGAGGTGTGGCAGTTCAACATAGGAGAATAGAAACCTCGAAATAAAGAGCAAGTGTTGCGATTTGTTTTTACTATTGTTGAGTTGCGACAATTTTTTCAACATTTACTTAAATGAACTAAAAAAAATTTACTGCGAAATATTTAAAATCTCATTGCAAACATTTTTCTCCACAAATGTTAGGGTTTGCATTGTCTTGCAATTATTTGTGATGTACATATTTAGTGTTATCAATGACAATGTTGCGTATGAACCATGGGAGCATCTTATTGGAGGGCTTTGAACCATGGGATCATCTGGAACAAGCCTCTGATTGGAAAGTACCTGGGGAACTCATTGATCTCTACCTAGCTGCGGAAGCCCTCCCACAAACACCAAAAGGCGTCTAGTTTCTAGAACGGTTAGTTAAAAAATATTTTTGTCATTTTACATTGGATCCACTGGCTTCCTGGGGTGGGAACTCAATTGTTTTAGGAAGGGATATGATTAGCGGTTTATAAAACCAGGCCATCCTCTCCGATCCCTTGCAAGCACACTTGTCAAGCTTACAATTTATCACTCTTGCACATGCGAGAGTCACATAATTTTCTTCAGTCTTTCCAGACCAATGGCATAGTGGCGTTTCATTGGGGTTAGTCGGTCAATTTGAAACTGAATGGAATACCTTCACTTTAGCATTAAGAAACTTCGTCATCTCTCTTCATAACTCGACCGACGCTCTGGTCTGGGCAGGTGGGGATTCGGCCGGTCTTGTAACAACAAAGAATTTATATCTAGCACTTTTAAAGTCTTTCGATTTACAAATAGATAGTTCGTGGTTTAAACTTATCTGGAAATGGTCGATACAACTCAAACTTAAATTATTCGTTTGGCTGGCAGCAAAGGACAAAGTTCTCACTTGGGATTCTTTGTAGAGGAAAGGATGGCACGGTCCGGGGATATGTAAGTTGTGCAATAGAAGTTCAGAAAAAATTGACCACCTCCTGATTCATTGCTCCTTCATGCAATCAGTGTGGCATCATTTATCTACTCTTTATAATTTAAATATTCAGTGGACAGCCAACTCAATTTTCGAGTGTTTTAAGATTTGGCTGAAAGACAAATCGTCCCCAACAAGCCTAGCAGAAACCACATGCTGGCATATCTGGATCGAGAGGAATAAGGTCCTATTTGAGGAGCACGCCCCTTCCTACCGAACGGTGGTGCAAAGAATTACAAGTAATTTCACTTGGAAGCTAGCAATCCAAAAGTTTCTTCCAACTAGAGTATGCGACATCAATCTGGAAGACGGCTACACTCTTTCTTGCTTCGATGGAGCTGCATTAGCAAATGGTGAGTGTTGCGGAGCAGGGGGTATTTTCAAGACGCATGCTTCAAGAATTACAAAATGGTCTCTTAATTGTGGAGCTGGAACAAACACTAAGGCGAAGCTTTTGGGGTTGTGGGTGACGCTTTGTTTGGCTAAGCTTTGGTCGATAGATAAAATTAAAATTTTGGGTGACTCGAAAGTGATCATCGATTGGATAAAGCAGCGGGGCCAACTCAACTCAGTGAATATTGAATGTTGGAAATTGAAAATTTTGGATCTGGCAAGTAATTTCAGAGATATCAGCTTTCAACATATCTATAGGGATCATAATAAGGAGGCTAATCTTCTGTCCCAGAGGGCTCAAAAGGAAACAAAAGGTAGGCTATCAGTTTTCCATTGGGAAAATGGAGAAGAAAGCACCCACTCCTTTCTAAACATCTTTGAAGACTAAACTTAGAAGAGTTTGAGTAGGTTCTTGTTTTAAGAGGTGTTTTAGAGTTTGGACTGCTCTTCCCCTTCTCAGCTGCTCATTTCAGGGTTTTTATGCCTTGTAAAGTTTCTGGATTTCAGCATAGTACTTCTCTTGGTATTGGGTTATTTTTGGCCATAAAAAAAAGTTTTTTGGTCTTCTTTTTGGTGTGGACTGGCTTTGTAAATGAAATTATTCTAATATAATTTTGAGATATTTTTCTTTTGAAAAAAAAATGACAATGTTGCGTAGATATTTTAAATTTTACCATAGAATATTGTTATAAAGGAGTTATTTAAATGTTGTTTACCATTATTATACCATTGTGGCGGGTGTTCAAAGTTTTATCGAGAGCAAAGTGAAATCTTTTTAAAGCATGAACTTAAGACAAGTGCCACAATTAAATAATATCATTGCAAGATTTTAAAAATAAAATATTTTTGTGAATCAGTGAAAAATAAAAAGTTTGGATTTTTATTGAAGATTAAAGTCAAAACCTTTGAAATCATGAAGAGTTGAAATTTTGAAAGACCTATAAGTATGAAACCTTGAACAAATAAAATGATTTTGTGTAATTTAAAAAACTAATTTGAATACCTAAAAAATAACCTCAGATTTATGCATACGCCTTGAGGGTTATTTAATTGTACACAATGATAACTTTCCCATGTGAACTCTAATTGGAAAACCATTTTTTGTAATGCGAAGAAGATGAAAAGGAATTTCAAACGAGTGGTTTCACATCATGTCATCTTGTAAACTTTGAGATGTTGGTAATCAATAAGTTGGTAATCAATAAGGTATGACTTTCCTAATCAACCAGAAATTCCCATTGCACATTCTCATGCCTAGATGTGTTGGAAGTGGATTATGGAACTTAGTTGCGTTGAGTTTGCAATCATTAAAAATCTATAGATATCCTATTTCATAGATCTTGAGTTTTGTTTAAAATACTTCTTTGCCCAAATTGTATTATGTCAGCTCATCTTACATATTTTTTATATAGGTTTTCAAGATGCTAACTGACATCATCCCAATTCATTAGGCCATGTAAAACATTTTAATCTATGAACAAGTCAATTGGAGTTTGGAATACCTAATACCAAGTACCCGACAAAGTTGTCGATTCTTCCTAAAATACAATTCTAAATCAACCAATGAATTGAAATAGTCTAAATAAATCTAGATAAAGCTACAAACAGTCTTTCTCAAGTTAGAGACAAATAAATCCAAGTGGCATAACACCAATGATTAATATGTGATAAATGCGAGAAAGCATACTATGAGGCAAAGGAAATTATGATAGTGAAACTAGAAATAAGATTTTAATGCATGCAATAAAACAAGTAAATCAAACACATAACCACAAAAATTAATCCAGGTCGACAACATAAAATTGTTCATCAAAATCACAAGAATGCAAACTTTGAGAAATAATACTTGGATGGGAAGGCTAGAGTTAAAAGTTTAAAAGGGGGTCCCAAGTCAGTTGACTTGGGGTGTGTTGAGCCTCAATAGTTTGTTAGGGCATGAACATGCCATATGACCAATATTTCTGCAAACCTTGCACTTGAAACAAATATTTTCATATTGGAATTATTGTTACCAAGTGTATTCCAACAATCAACACTCATTGGAGGCAAGAGTTTCACCCCCGGACTAGGAAATATGAGGAAGTGTCATAAAAAGGATCAAATCCCACTACCTAGAGATTCATAAAGAGATTTTCTCACCCTTTCATCTAGGGCATGTTTCAAAACTTATGTGGGTATAATACATAAGTCACCATTTAGTCCTCGTAAGTGTGGTCAACTCTAAAATCGTAGTTGAATGTTCACGTGGTATTGTGATCAAGATGTGGTTATCGACTACCCTTCAACATATCTTCTTCCCATCAGTTTTGTATGAGTTGAAATTGCATCTCATGAAAATGGTGCACTAACATTCTATCATGGTTAGAAGAGCCTTCAATTATACAAACCATTTCAATTTGCTTCTTTGATATATTTTGTATCACTCATCCCTAATGGGAGGCTTTTGGTCCCCAAAGTTTATACTTCCATTGGAAAAGTATTTTTTTTGCATTTTGAATAGTTGACTTTGGGAAGTTTTCTTCTTCACACCATGCCTTGATGCTTTAAAAATATATTGGATAGAATTCCATGAAAATTTCCACACCATTTCTCGTGTTTCTATTGTACCTTGTGACTTAAACGGGTCTAACAACAATGTTTGTTCAACTGGAAACTTGTAGAGAACCCACAAATTTTTTATGGAAAAATCGAATGGCATTTATAGTCAATTTCTTCATACAGTGGTCACCTATGTGGACTTCAATGGCCTTCTTCAATGGAAGACCATGTAGTTTCTTTTATAGCTAGACGAGTTGAAAATATGTACGTTTGTAAAGTTTCCAATATTCTATCCTCCTTCCTCTTTGGTGACCAATGAAGTAATAAAATAACAAAGCACCTTCGGCTTCACTTTTCGTCTTTGGGTGTTCTTATGAAACTATAGAAGGCATGGTAATCATTCTAGTTATCATAGTATTGTATTTGTAAAAGTGTCACTATATACAATAAGGACCTAATGAGTGGTATTAGTGACTTAAGCATTTAATTAGGGATTTTTCCACTCTATTGATATAAGTAGGACTTCCCCCCTTTCACATATATTTCTTATCCTTTATCAATAGAAACCAATAAGTTTTTGATATTTATTAAAGACATCTTCCACAATTAATTAGATTTGTAGATAAAATCCACCCATAATTATGTTAATATTTTATGTTATTATTGTTTTATTTATATTTCCATTACATTAATTTTAGTTACATTACATTAATTTTAGTTACAAAACCATGTTGAACTTTGAACTTTAATATCCAAAATAAAGATGTATTACCATTTTTCTTTAAAGATATTACATAGTTTCTTTAAAAAAAGCTCTGACATATCCATGGATCAAAGTCCATATGTGACTTCTTGTCCTACTACCCATTATTTAAGGAGATCAAAAGAGATAAATGGTTCATGTTGACTTTCAAAGAAGCCCTTAGTATCAAATCTCATCTATAATCCAAAGCACGCACTCTACTCAATGTATATATTTGTTATATTTGTTGCAACATATTGTTTATTTTATTTATTTTTAATTGTTTAATTAAATTTATTCTTGTATGTTTGCATATTTTCTTTCTTTTGCATTTGTCAATTTTTTTCACACAAACATTCATACATTACTTAACAATTAAAAATATTTTAAACATTTCCTTTTTCTCGTAAATACTATTCAAAATTTGCTCACTAACATAAATAATAAGTTAAATACAAATAAACATAATATTAAATTAAATATATCCGAACGAGAAAGGAAATAAGAAATACCCATGAGAAGAGGTTCACAAATAAAAAGGCTAAAACAGTGATCTAATTGAGGAGCACAACTAAATGATATCAAATAAATTGAATTGGCATCAAAGATTTTACCTATTTAAAAACCCTAATTAAGACATTTGAAATCAGCGAGAGCAAAGGTTTTAAACATCAATAATAAAATGGTATCCACTTAGACTCATTCTTCCGCAACTAAACCGACAAGGCATTTTGAAATCATTGGCCACATTAAAGATAATAACAACGAGATTCAAAATCAAATCAAAGCGAAAGATAATAATTGAAAAGGTCCCATCCATTTTTAACAATATTTTAAAGTTCAAAAACGAGTATGTTGAAATATTCAGCCACCACTTGTAGTTGGTATGCGCGATTTGACTTTCCCTAATCTATACCGTTTTCCTCCTTTTGACCCCGATGTTCTTACATTTCCACAACATAAATTTGTCATTCACTGAATCTTTGAAGTTGGTGTGTTTTGTGATTGGTAGCTTATTATCTCATGGATTCTTCTTCTACACCAACTAGTCCCCAACTCAAAAACCATCCCCTTGAAGATAAAAGGAGGAGAAGTTCAGGTTCATGGAAGGATATTATAGAAAACAATATGTAATTTACAAACTAAAGAAAAGATCAATCTACCATAATCCTATTGCAAAGAATTTATACCTATTCCAATTTTTATTCCTCTATTCCTACCTCTCTTTATTGCAAAGAATTTATACCTATTCCAATTTTTATTCCTCTATTCCTACCTCTCTTTTTCAACATTGAAGGTTGGGTAATGATGGAATTTTTGTGATTCACCCCAATTCACGATCCAAATGGCGTTGGTCGTAGGTGAGTTAAGGGCTTGCTTCAAAGAATTCTTCTCCTTTAAAAAAGGGTGAGAAATTGAATGTAGAAGTGTTCATTAGAAAAACTAATTTCTTGAAGTACATTATACTTACTTTCTGGTTGAGTCACAAATGCAATATGTTGGGTCAACAATTTATAGCTTTATAAGGATCAACAGGCCTTATGAATGGCTTACCCCTTTGACCTATTCCAATTGTTTAACATGTTCCCTTGAATCTTGAGAAAAAGCAATCTCGAGGTTAGTTCCTTATGATCTTTGAGTTGTTTGGGCCCTATGCCTAGTAAATAAATCTCTCAAAAAAACACTTCAAAGACCTTATCCAAGTTGTCGCTATAGAAAAAAATTCTTAAACCCTCTTCCTTACTTGGGTAGATCTAAATTGAGGTTTTCAAGAGCTTGATATGAGTTTAAATCCAATACATGTGCATTAGTATCAACTTCATTTTTGCAAAGTTTGTGTTTTTTGCAATTCTCTTCATGATTATCTACTCATCTAAGATTTATTCCAACTATTAAGACAATGGAGAAGAATTGTGAGTTGTGATGTCTACAATTCTCTTATTGATTATCTACTAATCTAAGATTTCTTCCATCTATTATTGTGAGTTGCCTCATTTAAAGGGATCGTTTTTTGTTTTTGTCATTTTCTTTGGTTTTCTTGGGCACAAATGTGCCATATGACCAAGCTTTTAACAAACCTTGCACTTGAAACAATTATTTTCATAATGCAATTATGGTTTCCAAGTTTAATTTTAAAACTACCACATGATGGAGGCAAGGGATTCTCACCTAGACTAAGACATATAAGGAAGTATCCTCAAAAGAATCAAATTCCACTACCTAGAGCTTCATAAAGAGACTTGTTCATCTCTCCATCTAGGGCTTAGGGCTTGCGTCAAAAACTGTGTTCTTATTAATGGGTTTGAAACAAATACCAAAATGTGTATGTAGTACAAGGGTATTCTTATGAAAGGAATCTAATAACCATGTTATTGTACTTATAAATATTTGTCTCTATCCTCAATGATGTACTTTATAAACTAATTGATCGAAGCTCATGTTCCTCTCTCTACCAAAGGAGGGGTAATCCCAAAAGAAACCTGCAATGCCTAACTAACCCAATATGCTCTCCTCGTAGTTAGTTCTCTTTTATTATTATCTAGAAAACTATGAGGAAGATTTGAGTTTATTCTAACTTCCAAAATGATGCAAGGATAATCCCTCTTCCCTAGAAACAAATTACATATCTTTCCCACAATGGGAATATGATCTCCTATATTAAACACTTTAGATTTCTACTTTGTTGTTCCCAAGAAAGTTATAGAGGCCAATCAATTTTATTTTCCATTGAAGTTTAACCTCAAATAATTTCATCTAATCATCTCCTCCATATTTTCCCCATGACACTCAGACAATTTTGATCCAAGTGGATATCGGTGGCCACCCACTATTGATGCATGGTAGCATTGGATAGATATTTATGCATAGGTCTATGTGTCTAGATGTGTGGAAATCGTCCAAATCCTTCTATCCTTGAATTTACTTTAATTAAAGGAATTATTAAGGTAAAGTTCTTTTATTAATTAATTGAATTAATTGAGATGTTTAAGGAAATGCTAAAACTTCACATTTAATATCAGCCATTGATCTCAAGTGAGGTGAGAAGTAATCTCAAATGTTAATCACTTTGGAGATTACGGTTAAGTTATAACTCAAGATTACAAAAGAAAGGCTAGGGTGAAGGAGGAAGACACTTGTGTGTGAGACATGATTGGATCACGAAGGACTGTGATTC
The DNA here is from genome assembly GCA_009831015.1 of Picea engelmannii. NCBI lineage: Eukaryota > Viridiplantae > Streptophyta > Pinopsida > Pinales > Pinaceae > Picea > Picea engelmannii. The sequence goes on along the minus strand of ML782601.1, from coordinate 200,190 downwards.
ATGGAGATCTTGGATAGGTGGAGAAGGACTTCCATCTAAAGATCAGGTCAAGGAGAAGAGAGAACAGAGGCATCCACAAGTGGGTTTGAGCACAATGAATCCATAGGAAAGGGTTGAGCCATACAGAGTTTTCCGTACAGTCCTTGAGGTCGTGTATGTGGGCATCAGTGGACAAAGGAACAAAAATGAGTTTTTACTTAAGGAAAGGCGTGTACACCTTGAAAAGTGTGCCAGATCTGGGTCATACAACATAATAGACTTTGCCAAGTTTGTCTGCAGTTGTATTTCTCTCAGTGGGTCATGATCCTTGTTATGGGAGCCCTTATTTTATCATAATAAAATCATCTCAATATTGGTTTTCCCTCCGAGGTTTTTCCAGGGGTATCTACCCAAAAATATTGGTGTTTATGTGTGCATGATTTGGTTTCCAATATTGCTTTTGCTATCTTTATTTGAGTTGAATATTCTAGTAATGTATATTTGTTTTGTGAGCTGCTAATTTGATTTGCAACAAGGAAATCACTAGATAAAAAGATACCTAGGTGCTAGAGTAAGAGGTTGTCAACATGGTATTAGAGCACATGCTCTAAGAGGAAACTAGATCTATCAAATCTATAGGATATCTTAACATATCCATAACCAACAAGCAAAAATCAAAGGCCAAATTTCAAGGAAATAATCGTACTGAGGTAGAACTAGGGTTTTGTAGTCGTATGAAGTTGTACACAGGTTGCATAAGGAACAATCACATACATATGCGGCTGTCTTTGGAGGAAATCATGTATATGCGAGTAGCAATAAGAAAAAGCATGCACATATGAAGGTTTCAGTGAGGGAAGTTGCGTACATATGTAGGGTTCAATGGTGACAAGCGCATACAAGTCTATACATGTCAGTATAGGGTTATTTTCAACAACATGTTATTTCTAGGGAAATTAGTCAGGTCTTATGGATGGAAACAACACCGTTGAGAGTTGAAGATAGATTGGATGGAACATCCAACTTCCTATCTTGGAAGGCAAGAGTAACTTTGGCGTTAAAGGAGTATGACCTTTGGGAGGTAGTGCAAAAAGTAGTTGCTCCACCGCTAGATCCTGCAAATTTGGAAGTTCACCAGAAGAAGGAGATCAAACCCAAGCGAGTAATCTTGGATTTAGTGAAGGATCATCTAATTCCTCACCTATACAAGAAGAATATGACCAAAAATATGTTTGATGCCTTGGTAGTTTTTTTCAATAGCATTAACATGAATAGGAAGATGGTCGTAAGAAATAAACTCAGATCTATGTAGATGTCTAGATCTGACAATGTTACCAGCTATTTCATGGGTATTACACCGGTGCATGATCAAATTGCATCCATAGGGGAGAAAATGGAGGATGCAGAGCACGTGAATGTGGCATTGAATGGTCTTGACAAGTTTTGGGAACCATTTGTCAAGGGAGTTTTCACTTGAGAAAATCTCCTAGATTAGCATAGGCATTGGGATGATTGCATCCAGAAAGAGACTCGAGAGGAATCTAAGGAAAGAAAGTAGAGAATTAGTTATGAGAACTTAGCTCTCGTTAGTGAGACAAAGAAGGGAAAAGGAAATAGTTCTAGCAAGAAGGATAATGATTATGGAGGATCACCACATCCAGGGAAGAAGAAGGACTTGAGTAAAATCAAGTGCTTCTCATGTCATAAGAATGGACATTATGCATATTAGTGTTCGAAGAAGAAGAATGGAAAAGGAAATATGTTGACAACAACATCAACATAGACACACCTTGATAAGTTTGCAATGAAGTTTAAGAAGGATTAATCACTAGTTTCATGCCTTTCTACTAACATAGCTACCAAGAGTGCGTGGTACTTGGACAATGGTGCATCTTTTCATATGAAAAAAACATGGGAGCTATTTAGTAGTCTAACTGAGAGGGACTCATATGTTCATGTGTATCTTGGTGATGCTTCCAAGTATGTAGTGAAGGGAGAGGGAATAGTTACATTCCAGCTCGAGTCTAGAGGTTCGTTGGATGTTGGGTATGTGTTATATTCTTTACACAACTAGATCTAGTGTCTATGTTGCGTCGGGATCGTAGGGGGTTAAGATGGGAGAGGAGCGCCCCCTTTCCTTAGGGGTCACAAGGGGGTGGGAGCCCTCTTGCATGGAGTTCAGGGCCAACACCCCCCCCAAAAAAATTATACCAGTTTTCATGTCCCTTTTTTGGGTGGTTTTTCGACGCATGGTTTTTCATCGATGGTTTTCTATTTCCGGTTAAGGAAATAGGGTTGTTGAATAGTCCGGGTTATTGGATTAGTTTATTGGATGCTACAGGATCCTATATGTATATTGTATTGTAAAAAATGTATAATGAGATGAATATAGAAGATGTTGGTTTTCCAGGTTTGGGTTTCCAGGGGAAAAATCTTTGTGTAATGTGTGTATTTTATTGTATCTTTTATGTTCTTTTATTGAAAATTTGTTTGCAGTAAATAATTGTACAAGGTTAAAATCTACATTTGGTATCAGATCAATTATTGGCTTCATGGGGATGCCTTTGTGGTCAAAGGTTTGGATCAAGACTGTGATAATCCTTGTTATAGTGGGAGATCTGCGGTATTGATTCTTCAAGTGAAAAGAAATGGTGAGCAACTCAAAAATAGAGATCGATAAATTTTATGGGCAAAGTTTTGAGTTGTGGAAGCTCAAGATGGAAGATCTATTGGTAGATAGAGATCAATGGATCATGGTGGATCTAGGTATTGCACCTACAGGAACATCAATAGATGACTGGAAAATTTTGGATCGAAAGAAAAAGAGAACAATCTGATTATGTCTCTCAGATTCAGTATTACTGGATGTGTCAGGGGAAGCTACAACCAAGGAGTTATGAGATTAGTTGGGGAACTTGTATCAGTCTAAGTCCCTGGTAAATAAATTTTTCCTGCGGAAGAAGTTGTATAACCTAAGGATGAGATATGGAGACTCGGTGACAGAGCATCTGAACGCTTTCAATAATGTGGTAAGTCAGTTATTATCTATTGAGATTAAAATTTCAGATGAATATAAGTGTATCAGTTTATTATGCTCTTTTCCAGACTCGTGGAATAGTCTGGTTGTGGCCATAGGTAGTAATACAACTACCTCGAGTTTTGTTGATGTGGTCTCATCCTTATTGTCGGAGGAGATGAGACATAAGAACATTGAAGGACATAGAACAAATGAATTATTTGGAAGAGGATGCTCCTAGGAAAGAAATAGATATAAGTCCTCATGTGGGAGATCTAAATCTAAGGGTATATCTAAATCTCCCAGAAATTTTGTAAAGGTATGTTGGAGATGTGGAAAAGAAGGGCACTTCAAGAAGCAATGTAGATCCAAAAACGTTGAGAAAGTGAAGGTATATGAAGGTTCTCCCTCTATAGAAGAAAATACCTCCAAGGAAGAAGGAGGGAATGTGTGTTTTGCTTCTTCAAGCACACAGGAAGATCATGAGGCATGGTTGGTTGACTCGGGTGCATCATTTCATATGACTCCCCACAGGGAGTGGTTATATAAATATGAAAGGTATGATGGAGGTAATGTTTTCCTAGGTTATGAATCGACAACCAGAATCATAGGACGAGGAAAAGTCAAGTTGAGGCTCATAGATGGAAATATTAGAACACTACCTGGTGTTCTACGCATCCTAAGATTGGACAAAAAATTGATTTTTGTAAGCAAAATGGACGATGCAGGGGTAAAAATGGTATTTGAAAAAGAAACCCGCAGGATGGTTCAAGGAGCAATGGTGTTGCCGAAGGGATTTTGTATTGGAACTCTGTATAAGATGCAAGGAATAACTATTAGTGATGGGTGTTATAGTTCCATTGTTCCTGATATTGGAGCAAAAGTAAAAAAAAATCCTACAATCTCTGGAGAAAAGTTTATTTTGTGGCATCAAAGACAGGGGAATATTAGAGAGAAGGTTCTTCAACTACAACACGGTAAAGGTATGGTTAAAGGTATGTCTAAATTCTCTCTAGATTTTGATTTATGTGAACATTGTGTATATGGGAAGCAAAATCAGGTAATATTCCCCTCTGGTGCAACGAGGGAAGAAGGAATTTTACAACTAGTGCACAGTGATGTGTTTGGACCCGTGTCGGTTCCATCATTGAGAAAATTTGTGTACTATGTCTCATTTATAGATGAATTCTCAAGGAATAATTGGATATATTTCCTCGGGAAGGCATCTGAAGTATTTGATAGGATTAAAGAGTTTAAGGCTCTTGTTGAGAATCAAACAGAGAAAATAATTAATGTGTTGAGGAAAGATAATGGTGGAGAGTTCTGCTCAGTGGTGTCGAGTTAGGGAAATAATTATAGGCAGAGGCAGTGGGTACTGCATGTTAATTGGTCAATAGATCACCCTCATCAGCACTGGATGAAAAGACTCCACAAGAAGTATGGATTGGTAAGAAACTTTCTCTCACACATCTCAAGGTATTTAGTTGTGAGGCCTATGTTCATGTTCCAAAGGAAAAAATGAGTAAGCTAGATAAGAAGGCTAAAAAGTGTATCTTTATTGGGTATAAATGTGGTCTCAAAGGTTATAATCTTTGGAACCTAGAAACTAAGAAGGTTGTGTATAACCAAGATGTGATATTTAGAGAATTGAAGGATGTTGTCAAATAGGAAGTCCTACCAAGTAAGGAAGAACCAGAGAAAATAGAGTTTGAGCCAAAGTATGATGAATCAGACTCTACAGAAGAATAGGAATCATAAGAAGAAGATCCTCATACTCCAGTATTGAGGAGATCGGTGCGGGAAAAAAGATACCAGAAAGGTATACTCCACTTGATTTCCATTCAAATTTTGCTTTGTTTATTACTGATGATGATCCTAGAACTATTAGGGAGGAAGTGGATTCATATGATGGAAAACTATGGAAAAAGGCCATGGTTGAAGAAATGGAATCCTTGGATAAGAATGAGGCTTGGGATCTAGTGGAGTTGCCAACTGGAATAAATCCCCTTGGAAGCAAATGGGTATTTAAAAGGAAGCTGAATGGAGAAGGAAAAGTGGAGAAATACAAAGCTCGATTAGTAGCAAATGGTTATTCCTAGGTTGAGGGAATTGCTTTTGGTGAGATTTTTTCTCCTATTGCCAAGTTAACCTCTATTAGATTTATGTTATTTGTTGTTGATGCATTTGATTTTGAAGTAGAACAGATGGATGTGAAGACAACATTCCTACATGGGTATTTGGAAGAATAAATATACATGAAGCAAGCATAAGGCTTTGTTGTGAAGGGAAAGAAGGAGCTGGTATGCAAGCTAAAAAAGTCTATATATGGTTTAAAACAATCACCAAGGGTGTGGTATCAAAAATTTGATACTTATATATTGGGACTTGGATTCACAAGAAGCAAAGAGGATCGTTGTGTATATTTTAAATTAATTGGTGATCATTTGATTTATTTGGTCTTGTATGTGGATGACATGTTGCTCATAGGAAACAATAGGGAGATTATCTAGGATGTGAAAACTCAGTTGTCCTATAAATTTTACATGAAGGATATTGGTGCTGCAAATTTCATTTTGGGCATGGAAATTAAAAGAGATTGGAAAAATAGGAAACTCTAGTTAAATCAGAGAAAATATGTCAAGACAATATTGCAGAGGTTCAATATGCAAGAATGTAAACCGGTTAGGGTCCCTATTCATGTAGGTGTAAAGTTATATGCGGATCATTGTCCCAAGACACAAGAAGAGGAGGAGGACATGTCTTGTGTTCCATATGCGAGTGTGGTTGGCAGTTTAATGTATGCAATGGTTTGTACTAGACTAGACATTTCACATGCAGTGGGAGTTTTGAGCAGGTATATGTCAAAACCAGGGAAGGAGAATTAGACAATAGTAAAGAGATTTTTCAGTTATTTGTGTGGCACTACTAGTTATGGATTGTGCTACCAAGGAAGACTAGGTTTGGACAAAGTGTTGGACATACATGGCTTTGTCGATGCAGACTGGGTTGGAGATCTATATCGTAGAAGATCTAAAAGCGGGTATGTGTTTAACCTATTTGGAGGAGCAATCGGTTGGATGAGCAGAAGATAGTTTGTAGTGAGACTTTCAACTACATAAGCTGAATACATGGAAACCACTCATGCAAGCAAAGAATCAATATGGTTATAGAGATTGTGTTCATGTATTGGATTGGTACAACAAGTTGTAAGGATAAATTGTGACAGTCAGAGTGGAATTTTTCTGGCGAAGAACCCAACTTATCATTCAAAGACAAAGCATATTGATTTTCAATATCACTTTGTGAGAGACATGGTTGAAGAAATGAAGGTGTTGTTGATGAAGGTGGACACTTTGAAGAATGTTGCAGATTAGTTAACAAAATATGTGAGCAATGATAAGTTCTCTTGGTGTAGAGGATCTATGGGAATTGTTGCCTTGGAATGTTGACTATGTAACCTTGTAACCCCCTGTATGCAAAGAAAAAAAACAATTGGGACAATGTTGTGTATGTGTTATATTCTTTGAATATTAGAGAATTTTTTTTTACCGGTTTCATGTCCGTTTTTGGGTGGTTTTTTAGCACATGGTTTTTTGCCGATGGTTTTCTATTTCTAGTTAAGGAATTAGGGTTGTTGACTAATCCGAGTTATTGGATTAGGTTTTTTTATGCTATGAGATTCTATATGTATATTGTATTGTAAAAAATGTATGATGAGATGAATATAAAAGATGTTGGTTTTCCCGGTTTGGGTTTCCAGGGGGGAAATCTCTGTGTAATGCGTGTATTTTCCATTGTATATTTTTTGTTCTTTTATTGAAAATTTGTTTGTAGTAAATAATTATACATGGTTAAAATCTACATTGGATTCCCAGGATGTGATTTACATACCAGGTTTGAAGAAGAATTTTCTATCAATCTTAGCTATGGAGGACATGCATTTTTTCATTACTTTTCAGAGAGGGAAAGTACTCATACATTCATAGAAAACTAGCTTGGAAACAATAGTGGTCATTGGATTTAGAGAGGGTACTTTATATAGGTTGCAGGGAAGGCCTATTCAGGATTTGGTACACAACAATGGCAACCTATGTGGATTGTGGAACAAGAGGTTGGGACACCTACATTACAGGGCATTGTCGATTCTGAGAAGGATTGCTACATGTCTTCCAGAGTTTAGTTTTGAGCAGTAGAGAGTGTGCGGAGGGTGTGCACTTGGCAAGAATTCCAAGGATGTTTTTCCTAGCAGTGAAAGTAGGTCCGAGGGGATGTTGGATCTTATTCATTCATACGTGAGTGGAACAATTTCAATAGCATCGGTAAAGGGATAATCAAACTATGTGATGTTTATTGATTACTTTTCTAGGAAAACTTGGATCTTCTTTATGAAGAGAAAGGACGAAGTATTCAGTCAGTTTCAGGAGTTTAGAGCTCAGGTGGATAACCATATAGGAAAGAAGATCAAGTTCTTGAGTTTGGATAATGGAGGAGAGTACACCTCCAATGAATTCAAGGATTTTTGCAAGGAGGCGAGGATCAAGAGGGAGATGACAGTCTCATACAACCCTCAACAAAATAGCATTGCATAGAGAAATAATTGGTTGATCATTGGTTTTGCCAGGGCTATGATACATGACCAAGAGTTTCTGATGTTTCTTTGGGAAGAGGTGTGTAACACGGTAGTATGTGTGTAGACTAGGAGTCCTCATAGGATATTGGTGGACAAGACTCCTAAGGAGGCATTCTCAAGAGTGAAACCAAATATAAGACATTTGAGGATCTTTGGTAGTCCAGTCTACATCCATGTGCCTATGGAGTAGAGGACAAAGTTGGAGCCTTCAGGAAAAAAAGGTATATTTGTGGGGTACAACGAGACCTCTAAGGCTTACAGGATCTTCATTCTAGTGCAGTGGAAGACAGTTGTGAGAAGGGATGTTAAGTTCAAGGAGAACTTGGCATCTAGGAGATCCTAGGATTCATCAACAGTGACATAGGATGAGGAGCAACAAAATCCGAAGGATGAGAAATAGTCAACAGTTCATAGTTCATGTGGGGAGGAGGATTTATCCCCTTATAGTATTGTTAGGAGACCCAGGTGGCTATGAAAGACATTAAGGGATGTTGGCGAGGCTCCTAGGAGTGTGTTTAGAGAGCACATGCCTCTGAGGAAGTTTTTGAACTATATGGAGATTATGAGTAGCACCATTGATGCCGAGCCTTCAAGTTTTGATGAAGCAATAGATGGACAGGTATGGTGGGATTCCATGTTAGAGGAGTACACCTCTATTATGAGGAATGATGTTTGAAACATAGTGTTAAGATCAAAGAGGAAGTCAGTTGTGAGTTCCAGGTGGCTCTACAAGATCAATCATGTTTCAAATGGTAGCATCAAGAAGTTAAAGGTGAGGTTTGTGGTGAGACGATTCTTCCAGATAGAGGGAGTGGAATACAAGGATACCTTTTCTATAGTCACCAAGTATGCTTCTATTTGAGTTTTTATTTCTATATGTTCAATTACGAGGTGGAGGATACATCAGATGGATGTGAAAACAACTTTACTCAATGGGATAATTGAGGAGGAAGTATACATAGATCAACCTCAGGGATTTGAGGTACATGGGAGGGAGTATCATGTGTGTAGGCTTAATAAATCCTTGTATGGAATCAAATAAGCACCCAAGGTATGGTATTTCAGGATTGACGAATACTTGCAGAGCATGAGCTTTACTAAGAGTGAAGTGGATCATAACTTGTACTTCATACATGTTGAGGTGGATCTACTCATCTTGGTTATGTATGTAGATGATTTGTTTCTCACAGGTGCAGAGGAGCTTATTGCAGGGTGAAAAGTAGAATTTTCTATCGAGTTTGAGATGAAGGACATTGGGTTGATGAATTATTTCTTGGGAATAGAGGTATGGTAGGTATCTGGTGAGATATTCCTTGGTCAGGGGAAGTACAAAATTGATATCTTGAGGAGATTTAGGATGGAGGGTTGTAGACCAATGGATACACCTATGGTTACCAATCTGAAGAAGGTTGTCACTTTAGATTCAAAGTTGGTGGATCACGGGATATATAGGAAATTGATAGGGTCCTTGATGTATTTGGTCAATACCATGATAGATAAATGTTTTTATGTGAACACCTTGAGTCAATTCATGGTGGATTCAAGGTAGGTGCATTGGGTAGCAGTGAAACATGTTCTCAGGTACTTGAGAGGTACAATGGATTATGGATTGAGGTATCTTGGAGGAGATGGAGTGGAGTTGTAGGGATATAAAGACTCAGATTAGACAGGGAGTGCAGTAGACAGATTGAGAACCTCATGGTGTTTCTTCATCTTGGGATCAACGATGATTACTTGGTTTAGCAGGAATCATAATTCTATAGCACTCGGTTCAACAAAGGCAAAGTATATAACAATGAATATGGCTAGATGTGAAGCTATTTGGCTTCAAAAATTACTCACATGATTATTTGATCAGGAGTTGGAGCCTATGGTGATATACTATGATAATCATAGTGTAGCAAACTCTCATAGAATGCAACACTTCATGATAGGTCCAATAGTATAGAGATCAAATATCACTTCATTCGAGATAGAATTCAGAAGGGAGTAGTGAAGCTTTAGTATATTTCCACAAATGAGCATGTTTCAGATATTTTTGACCAAAGCTTTGTGTACTTCATAGAAAAACTTGGAGTGGTGCAAAATACCTTCCTCACTAAGAGGAAGTGTTGATGCATGTTAGCATCATACAGGTATTTATGCACATGTCTATGTGTCTAGATGTGTGGAAATCATCCAAATCCTTTTATCCTTGACTTTACTTTAATTAAGGAATTATTAAAGTAAAGTTATTTAATTAATTCATTGATTTAATTGAGTTATTTAAGGAAATGCTAAAAGTTGGCATTTAATCTTAGCCATTGATCTCAAGTTAATTGAAAAGTAATCTCAACCTTCAATCACTTTGTACATTAGGTTTATGTTATAACTCAATATTATAAAATAAAGGCTAGGGTGAATGAGGAAGACACTTGTGTGTGAGACAAGATTGGATTATGAAGGGATATCATTCAAGAGGACATTGGATAGGTGGATAAGGACTTCCAAATAAATATCAGGTTAAGGAGAAGAGACAATAGAGGAAGCCATAAGTGGATTTGAGTAGAGCAAAGCTGCAGGAAAGGGTCAAGCCATATGGATTTTGTTGTATAGTCCTTGAGGTCTTGTACATAGGCGTCAATGGAGACATACGCATATACATAGGTTTACTTAAGGAAAGGTGCATATGAAGAAATGAAGCATAAAAATATTAAGACAAGAAGATTGGCGGAAAAGGCCTCAAGCCTGCATTCTCAACATATTATTCCTCTTAAGGATACAAATATATAATAAAATAATGAAACCACCTCAATTGTTCTCACATCGACACCTCATCAGGAGATAAGGTCAAATGAAGAAGTATAGGAATCTAGAAACACACTTAGGATAACAACTATATCCTAGTATGTAAAATATTAAAGGTGATATACTTAGACTTAATGATTGTATATTTAAAAGAGGCTAACATTCCCCCCCTCAATCATAAGTCTGAGTAATAATACCAGCAAATAAGGTGCATAAACTGGTATATCTCCATGTCTTCATGCTGAAACTCCTGAGCTGAGTCGCAATGAAGAACTACCTGAAAAACAGCCAAATCTGGATGCTAAGAAATCTGGAAAATCTCACTGTGTAATCATGTGAGCCAGAATGCCAACAAATTTGTTCACTGATGTGAACTCCAATATGATGAGAGCGAACAAAGAGAAGTGAATCAGCTGCAAGTTTGCCACATCCCTGAAAATGCCTGACAACTCAATCAATGCCAAGCTGCAATACAGAAGAATCCATCTTTCCTCTGCTAGGTCCAATGACCATCTAGGTGAACCAAATGTTTACATCATTGCTCTCAAAAAACAACATCCATGTGTATGATTCAATATAGAACTATCATTCTGCCAAAGTCTGCCATATACAAATGGCAGTTGCCTATCTGATAAATTCGATACCCATCTGGTATATTTGTTGTCGAAACTTTCAGTATGACAACCATCTGCAATTCCATCATAAATTCTATCATTAATTTCCCCCCTTTGTCAACTGAAAGGAGAGACCATAAGTAGTTTCACTAACCATATTCCCTGGATTTTTGAACTCCCCCCCTTAAGGTGCATGAGGGTTTCACTTTTACTCCATTTTTATTTTTATTTGTGTACAACTCAAAAGTGGGCATATGGAATTAACCACATGTTATCTCATCCCATGAGGGACATGCTCGAAATCTACGCCATAAGGGGACCACTTAGGAGTTATATAAATATTTCACTATTTTCTTCAAAACACGTCTTTACTCGAGATTGTACTCTTCGGTAAGACTTATATAATTGCTTGGCAATTAATGACCATTGCCAAGGATCAATCCACTCATAGTGAATCTTCAGTCTTGCAGGTTTGTTCCCCTTGGAACATTTATCTGATGCATGATTTGACTTGCCACAATTCTGACAAGGATGGAGATCAAAACACTGATCCTCCATGTGACCAACTCGATTACAATGTTGGCACTTATCACTCTGATTTGCGACATTTAATATTGATTTTTCTTGAAGAAATCCA
>ML782601.1:168872-188481 GCA_009831015.1 Picea engelmannii | reverse complement strand
TGTTTTGATTTTCATATCCTAAGCCATGATGATTCCGATTGAAGTGTAATTCTTCCCAAGGTCTAACAATTTTCTTGGAAAGATGATTTTGACTGTATTCTTTTATTTCTTCACATTTGTTGTTGTCGCTGCTATTATTATGTGCTTCTTTTTGGAATTCATCTGTGAAAGATTCCATATCTTCTGTTTCTTTTATATCAACTAATTGGATAAGGTCTTGTGTGTCACAAAATGCATCAACCTTTTGTATAAACTCGTTTGTATCACATTCTGCATCAACCATTTGGATAAGCTCCTCTGTAGCACATATTGCATCAATCTTCGCTATTAGATCCTCTGTGTCACAACTTGCATCAAACTTCTCTATGAGATCCTCTGTGTCACAACTTGCATCAAACTTCTCTATGAGATCCTCTGTGTCACAACTTGCATCAAATTTTTGAGTTTCTGCAGATGTTGCATCAATTATGTCATCAATTTGATTCTGATTTTCACTTAACTTTATCTGAAGTGCATCAATCAATTTATTATTCATTTCAATTTCATCTCGAAGATCAGTTATTGACTGCATTGTATCAACCATGTGATCAATTATGTTTTGGTTGTGAATTAACGTCATCTCAAGTGTTTTAATCAATTTATCTTTCATATCAATTTGATCTTGTAATTCATGGTTGTACTCTTGCAACTCTTTGATTTCTTGAGAGGCGTTCTGTAAATGCTTTCCTCCTTTACCCATTATTCTTTCACTCGTTCTTGTTTGAACTCGCTCACTTGAACTCTTCTTTAAACTTTCACGCTCGCTTGAAATTGCTTCAGTCGAACTGGCTCGCTTGAAATTTTCAACAAGTTGAGGATGTCGGTTACCACCGAAAATGCATCCAAAAGTGTGATGTTTACAATGATTTGAGTTAAACTACTCAACCTTGTTAATTGCGACTCAAAATCATAATGACTTTTTGGTGTCGGGCTCAGCCTAGAATGCACCTGAAAATTACGTTGCAATTCAACTTGATTTTGCTTTCACACTTACAAAGAAAACTATTGCAAGTTTACAATGAATGTTGATTTAATTGATCTTCAAATTGATGATGCTTTGAGTCCTTGATTATGAACTTGATGTGTCCAATGTTGATGTGATTGCCAATTTGATATCTTCGTTGTTTCTTAATTTAGAGCTTTGATTGTTCTTGAATGTATGTGCTTTACTCGCAATTCTCACATGTGCTTGAATTGCATTAAATTGCCTTGTACTTTAGTGTGTGTATGATTGTTTTTATACAATTTTGTTTTAAGTGCCAAAACTAGACACAAAAGAGCAACATTAAGAATAATCCATCACACACAACAAAAAATGTATCTAAGATCCCCTTATTCAATTTCAGGTGGATCTAGGACACTTCAACACCACAAAAAATTGAACTTTTATTATTCTTGACACAATGATCTTCTAGTTGCCCCCTTTAAATGTACATTTAAAAACACTTTGTCTTTTCCTAATAATTCCCAGTTGAATAAATACTGGACAAACCATAATTATTGCATTGCTTTACAGATCCCAAAATAACATATTTAGATATGTCAAAACCTCATAAGCCAACTTCCAAATCATCCAAAAACAACTTCTTTAATTCTGCCCAATCTGTAAACCTAGCTCATATCAAGAGTATGATTGTTTCAATATACAGTTCATTAATCCAAAACAATATGTTTAGGTTTGCCAAAATGCCAAAACCCAACTCAAATCAGGATTGACTACTTCAAATACCTTCTGAATCAACCAATACAGAAACAATCCACTTAGGCCTTCTAAAATTCCAAATGCCACTGAATCAATCCAAAACAACCTACTCAGCTCTCCAAACACTCAGGATTAATTGAACACCAACACCCAGTGTTACCCTTCAGTTTCAGCAATGTACTTGAGTCACCCAATAACAGATTTCTCACGTATTGGGTTCAATGCTCCACACCACCCACAACACAGATCATACTCGTTGAAGCCTTCAATTTGCAGTCCCCACAAAACCCTGACACCCACTTCAAATTTTCATATTTTATAGATACCTACTTCAAAAGTTTGGTTTTAATGGCTTTGACCAATCAAAACTCTCATACCCAATTCAAATTGACTTCAAACTGTTGGCTTTACGGCTTGAGGAGAATGAAATTCTAGATTATTTTGTAAATTTCAACGTGGGTAGGTAGTTGGTGATGGAAAGTATATGAACAATAAAAAAAAAATTACAGACCAGCTTGTCAAACGGAGTGTAGACCAAGTAATACAGAACAGAATCATAAAAGTAAATGCAGGAATAAATTGTCAGTGCAGGTGAGTCCACTCAGATGATGGCGATGTTCACATTTTTCGTGTCCAGGTATACTCCATTAAACAAAACCCTTGGCCGGGGTTGATTGGCACCGGGGCTGATTGGCACCTTAGCATGGATCTGGACGATATTTAAGATGGATTCTACAGGAATCGAAATCAATATTCCCAATTGTGTGTAGTAGCTACAGGATGGATAGATCGCCTGTACCTCTGTGTACAATGTACATCCAGAACTGTAGGATATCGATTGTGCCAAAACAATGAGACTTGCCCCTTACCGACGAAATCTCTTATACTCTGCACCTACAACAATGGAAAATACACACAACCCCTTACCAAATTCAACCACAGAGTTAAATTGTGAACGAATCTGAGTTAAATCTTGCTCACTGGAATTTTTTAAAAAACATTTGTGTGCGTAATGGTTAGAATGAGCCTAACTCTGTGTAAAAAAGAAACCCTAATGCAGCTGTAAGCTTGAATAAAAGATCTAGATGACAGATCCAATAAAATGCCTCTATGTACACAATCGATAAGACTACAATGAATAGGGTATCGAGGAAGATGCCATCACCTCATCTCATTTGCACAAAATGATTAATACCAATTCACATCTCTACCAGAATTTTCATGAGCACACAGTTTAAACGCTATCTCCCAACTATCAAACCTGATGAAGGGACGAGCTCCAACACCGTACGCAGCTACCTCATAGCACCTTACGCAACGTTTTTTATCTGGCAACGTTTTTTTATGTCTACAGATCCGTTTTTGTTGGATCTATAATCTCGAATAGATACAACCTTAGAGCGACTCAAACCTCCTTCCATTCCTCTATAACTCGAGCTGTTTCGACATCCAGTTTCTCTTTGGCGTCTTCCTCGTTTTCTCCTCACTCCCAGTCAGTTGCAGCTCTCCTAGGATTTCCAAGCAGTTTCCAGGCAAATGTAGATTATCAACGATCTGACAGATAGGTATCCACCAGCAAATGTAGCACACAACGATTTCTCCAAGCAAATCTGGGCAACCTCTTCTACAACGATTCCAAACAAAACAAACGGAAAACACAAAATTCTCACACACCTAAGCTAATTTATATGCACAGATTTAACATTGCAGACTAAGCATGATCACAACCCCTCTCGTGAGAGAGTCAGGGTTGAGCCTGCTCTGATACCAATTGAAGAAATGAAGCATAAAAATATTAAGACAAGAAGATTGGCGGAAAAGGCCTCAAGCCTGCATTCTCAACATATTATTCCTCTTAATGATACAAATATATAATAAAATAATGAAACCACCTCAATTGTTCTCACATCGACACCTCATCAAGAGATAAGGTCAAATGAGGAAGTATAGGAATCTAGAAACACACTTAGGATAACAACTATATCCTAGTATGTAAAATATTAAAGGTGATATACTTAGACTTAATGATTGTATATTTCAAAGAGGCTAACAACATACACCTCGAAAAACATACTAGATCTTGGTCGTACAACAGAGTAAACTTTTCAAGGTTTGTCTGCAATTGTAATTCTCTCAGTGGGCCATTATCCCTATTATGGGAGCCCTAATTTTATCATAATAAAATCATCTCCGTACTGGTTTTCCCTTCGGGGTTTTTCTAGGGGTATCTACCCACAAATATTGGTGTTTATATGTGCATGATTTGGTTTCCAGTATTGCTTCTACTATATTTATTTGAGTTGGATATTCCAACAATGTATTTTTGTTTTGTGAGCTTCTAATTTGAATTGCAGCAAGGAAATCACTAGATAACAAGATACCTAGGTGTTGGATTAAGGGTTTTTCAACACCCACTTCTTCCATTGACTTAACAATTCTCTATCTTCTTGGCAGGTTTTCTACGATTTTTTGGCTCCCAAAGTTTTGGTGTCGTTTTGAGGCCCTAAACAATGTTTTTTGGACATTCGAGGGGGGGAGTGAAGAATTCCATGGAATTCCCTGGCCCCAACCAAAAGTTATAATATTTGGATAGTTCTTTCCAAAAAGAAATCATGTGCCCCAAACGATATTTTATACAAAAGTTGCACCCCCAAGAAGTTGACGTATCAAATAAACACCTCGAAGCCCACAATAATTTTGGTGTTTCATTTTCTAGGGTTAGGGTTTTTTCTTCTTTGTATTTTAGGATTCATGATAAAAGGTCCTTTTTAGTGTCTTTGTAATCATAATTTTGGAAAATGAGCATAGCCAACATATCTTTCTGTCTAGAGATAAGCTACCACGATTCTAGCTAGTTTGTGTTCTACAATATTCTACTATGTTTTTCATTAATAAAAGTTGGGTTTCACCGCATCATTGTGTTACATATATTTTTATGTGTGTTTTCCATTTCATTTTCAATATAATCTATATCAATGGTATCAAGGCGATCTTCTCCTTGTTATTTCTTGATGCATGTTCTTCACGAGGTCATGGTATAGAGAGTTGGGTCTTTAGCTAGTTTCACTTGGGTACGTTCACTCCCGCTAGCCCAAGAAACCTCACATGGAAGAATAAATGAGAGATGATAGAGATAAATATCATTTCAATATGTTTATCGAGGAATCCATCATGCGACAGAGGAATGAGATAATGGACAAATTCACCCAAATTGTTCAATGATTGTCGACGGTGGGTGAGGCACCTTCAACAAGCATCCATTTAGGAGGTGCGACACCATTCAAGGTACAATTTAACTTTGATATCCATCTATTTGAAGGACAGATAGATGTATATGCTTTGGGGAAATGGTTAAATATATTAGAGGGTTATTAATCTGTTCAAAAAAAAATTGACACTGAAAAGATCACCTTCACACTCCTTAAAGCCCTTCCCCATGTCAAATATTGGTGGGAAATTTATTGGGAGAGACACAATGAAGATGAGTCTATGAAATTTAGGAGAGTACCTAATTGGGAGGCCTTTGTTGATACCCTCAAGGAGGAATTCTACCCTATTGGAAAATATGATGACCAATACACAAGATGGACAACTTTGTGTTGGAAAAGATATCAGACGAGGTCAGAGTACACCAAAATATTCCATACCTTGCGCTCAAAGCTAGGTATCAGAGACTCCATGAAGCACCTATTTTTGAAGTACCACAATGGCCTACATAGGTACATACAAACATAGATGGATTTCTTGGACATATCGTCACTAGAATTTTCTTATCGATATGCTGTCAAAATCGAGTAGAAATTTAAGCAACAGAATAAGAAAGAGTTCGGGTTTGCAAATATGAAACAACATAAGTATGGTAAAGGAAGCCCTAAATCACATAAAAAGGGACAAAAAAAGGAAATCCAACCTCAAGAAAACAATTCCAAGCCATAGGAAAAGAATGGTAATGGGAAGATGAAGAAATAAAATAGAAATTGGTGGGTGTTCCACAAAATCCCCTGGAACAACACTGATGAATTCCTCTCAAAATAGTGATTGTTGGTATAGCTTAAATAAAAGGAGTCGAACCCTAACTCGAAATATGATTTGGAATAGGGAAAGTAGATCATCAATGCAAAACCTATTTCTACCATTGCAACTGCAAAGATCCAACCAGACGAGTCATAGTAGCTATAGGAGGGGGGGTGCCTCTTCCATTCGCAGACGCGACTAAAGGGGACCCCACTACATTTCATTGTTGACAACAATATCCAGAAGAACGTGATATTAGTTGAGGTTTTCAAGAGACTGAAGCTATCAATAATGCTACACCCGCAAACATACACCATCGGTTGGTTGAGCAAGGGATGAGACCTTCACATCAACCAACAATGTCACCTGTCATATGACATCAAGCCCTTCAAAGATGAGGTACTTTGTGATGTTTCCCCACTCGAAGTTTGTGATGTTATTTTAGGACAATATTGTATGTGGAAGATTCATGCTATTTATGAGTCTTGACCACAGTGTCATTATTACTTTTGGAGGTCATCCCTACAGAGTACTAGAGGTAGTTTTGACTACTGCAATTTCATTGATCTTGGAAAAACAATTCCAAAAGGTAATATCTTGGATTTCAAACTTTTTCCTCTTCATGTTTTGGTCAAAAGGTGAACGGAAGGTCACTACGACTACGAAAACCTCTACATGGGATCTCTCTACACAATTGAATCAAGTGGACAAGGTTGTAGAAAAATATAGAGATATCTTCACTTCACCTGCATGGGTGCCTCTACACTATCACGCCACACATTCCATTTACTTGATACTTAGTGCACCCTTACTCAATGTTCCAATATATAAGTCCTCCCTTCTAGAGAATGAGGAAATAAAGAATCATATGCAAGGGGCACATTCAACTACTCTCTTCACCTTGCGGGAGCCCAATTATGTTGATAGAGAAGAAGGATGGGACATGGTGAGTCTATATTTATTATAGATCCCTAAACAAGATCATTGTCAAGAACCAATACCAGATACCCCGGATTGATGATCTTCTTGATCAACTTAAGGGTGCCAAGTTCTTTAGTAATATTGGTCTGAAGTCCGACTACTAATAGGTTCAGATAGAAAAAGTCGTTGTATGGAAAAAAAAACATTCAAATATGAAGAAGGCATTTTTGAATGGTTGTTCATGCCTTTTGGCTTGACTAATGCTCCAATGACATTCATGAGGATGATGTATAATATCTTGTAACTGTTCACAAACACTTTTGTGGTCGTATATTTGGATGACATCCTCATATTCAGTCTGACCTGGGAAAAACATCTGCAACACATCCAATAGGTCCTGAGCACCCTGCAGCAACACAGGCTATACACAAATCTCGAGAAATACTCATTTAGCATGCATACAATTAAATACTTTGGATACATAATAGATGAACATGGGGTGCATTTGGACCCGAACAAGGTCCAATTCATTTGAGACTGACCAACCCTGAAGACTATGACAAAGACTTGTGATTTCTTGGGCCTTGCCAACTTCTACCGTAGGTTCATTTTGGGATTCTCTCATATTTCTTGGTCGTTAAGTCAAGTGACCAAGGGTGGAGCTAAAGTCAAGTTTTCCTTGTCCAAGTCACAACAGAAATCATTCTAGTATTTGAAGCATCGCCTCTACTTTTACCCAGTCCTCACACTGCCAAAACTACAACAACCATTTGAGATCGAGACAAATGCCTCTGACTATGCTATTGGTGTAGTCCTCACTTAGCAAGGACATCTGGTGGTCTATCACAATGAAGCACTATATGTTTTTTTCCTAAGATATACCACCTATGACAAAGATATGTACTCCATTGTGCAGACATGTTGATGGTGGAAACAATATATTTTGGGAAAGGAAACTATCATCCATACTAAACACTAACCTCTGCAATTAATATTGACAAAAGGAAAGTTATAGAATGACCTCCATTATAAGTGTACCACATACCTGCAAAAATTCCACTTGAACATCAAGTACAAGAAGGGAAACACTAACCATGTTGCAGACTATCTCAAATGACCCCCAGTTGTGGCACTAACCACAGTTCTTAAATCCTATCGGCATGAGAGATCTGAGTGGCCACAATGACTCTGACTTTACTGCCACCTATACAAGTTTGATCACAGGAAAACTAGTTCTAGAATTTCATCTCCAGGATAGACTATTGTGCCATCTGGGCCATATCTATGTTCATTCAAGAGAGCATGCGAAGTTGATTTGGTAAGCTCATTACAATAAGGTGGCATGACACTTTGGCATGGAAAAAACAATGGTAGTAATGAAAAGTTATTTTTATTGGCCGAAGCTTTAACAATATATTAGCAAGTATATCAAATCATGCGCTTCCCACGCCATCTCCAAATCCACCATTAAGAAACAGGGGTTGTACACCCCTCTTCCTACTCCTGATAAGCCTTGGGATTAAGAGAAGGAGCATTATCCCTTTCTCTTACTGTGGCAATTTTTTGGAGGAGGAGAAGAAGCATTGTCCCTTTTTAACACATTTGTAATTAGAGTGATGAGGAGAAGGAGAAGGAGCACTAGCCCTTTGAGATGCTTCTATTATTTGAGTGAGGAGAAGATGGAGCATGGTCCCTTTCTAACACTTTATTAATATTTAGGTGACAAATAAGGATCACAAGATATTTCTCATACTTTAGTAACTTTTGGGACGAGAAGGGGAACTGGCCCTTTCTCATAGTTTTTTAATTAGAGTGACTTCACTTTCTCATAGGTTAGTAATTTAGGGAAAGAGAAGAAGTAACATTGACCCTTTCTAGAAGGAGCATTGACCCATTCTCACACTTTTGTAATTAGAGTGATGAGGAGAAGGAGAAGGATCACTCACCCTTTAGGAACACTTTTTCCATTCAAAAGAGGACAAGAAGGATCATGGGCCCTTTCTCACACTTTGGTAATTTGAGTGATGAGGATAAGGATAAGAAACACTAGCCTTTTCTCACACTTCTTCCACTCAAAATAGGAGGAGACAGAGAATGGGCCCTTTCTCACACCTTTGTAATGTGAGTTCATAAGAGAAGAAGAATTTGAATTTTCTCATACTTTAGTAATTTTTAGGAGGAAGGGAAGGAGCACTAGCCCTTTCTCATACTTCAATCATTTTTGGGAGGAGGATACGTAACATTATCCCTTTCTCACACTTTTATAATTAGAGGGATGAGGAAAAGGAGCATTGGCCCCTTCTCACACTTTATTAATAATTGGTAGGAAGATACAAAACATAATATCTTTCTCATACTTAAGTAATTTTTTCAAGGAGAGGGAGAATTGGCCCTGCCTCACACTTTTTTAATTTGAGTGACGAGGAGAGTAATAATAAGAACTAGCCAATTCTCACACTTTTTTCATTCGATTTGTTGTCACCTTATCAAGTCTTTAAAAATCTTCATGGAAAATTGCATTTGAAATAATCCTTGTCTTCAAAGTTTACAAATACCCAAGGGTTTTCACACTTAGCCAAGTTATTTATCTTTTTGAACCGTTTGTAAATGTTTGAAAGATTTTCCTTTCTTTTCCTTTTTCAAAATTTTCCTTCCTCTCGATTTCCCAATTGGGATCCATTTCTAATTCAGTGCATTTGCTTCCAACTCTCCTTCTCGATTTTCAATTCATGCTCGATCTCTTGATTGGGCCCCATCCTCCTTATATTCCTTCTTAATTTGCAAGTGGGACCCGATATCCTGATCAAGTTCCCTCTCCTTATCTTCCTTCCTCATTTTCAATTTGGGCATGATCTCTAGATCAAGCCCCTTCCTCCTTATCTTCCTTCCTAATTTTCAAGTTGGGTCTAATATCTTAATTGGGCCCCTCCTTCCTTTTACCTTAGAATGAAATTTCACCCTAGAACCTTATCTTTTACCTTCCCCTCAAACTCTTTCTTCCCAAACTCTTGATTTCTAGATCTATTTGAATCCCCTAGTCGGGCCTCTATTCCCTTTACCTCCTTTTCGATCATTGATTGGGCTCAATTCCTGAATCAAACCACTTTTAAACTATTTATACAGTGGTTTGTGTATTCTTTCAAAAAATTCCCCTTTTCCTTCAAACCTTCACCTTTGAAATATGTCTTATCAACTCCCAATTTCTAAATCGATCCTGATCCTCTGATTAATCCTTCATTCACCTTTCTCTCTTCCTAATTCATTTATCGATTTGGATGTTGATATCAAGCCCTATTTTCGCCAAGTTCCAATGTCATATTCCCATTTTGAGTGGCTCCATTTTCCCCAGTTTGAATCTATTATCCCCTTTCAAATGTGGCTTGTTGTTGTAAATTTGCACAAAAGGTTATCAAATCTACAAATCTTGTGGTTGCTTCAAGACTATAGAAAATATTAAAGAAAAACTAGAAACCCTAGCTTTGAAAGGAAAATTTATATTCATATTCTTGCTATTTATGTGAATGGAAATAAAATGCAACAAAAGAAATGAACTAAAACAACAAACTCATGAAAGAAGGAATGTATTATCCATTGCCCAATGAAATGGTTGCACAAAGCACCTGTGAGGAAGCCTCTTGAATATGTTGATCTCCTTGGCCTCATCTTTGGGAGGGTTCTTTCTATTACCTGATTGTCTAGATGCTCCATACTCTACTTATGGCTATAGATGACAATGGATGCTATCAAAAAATTCTCTCAAGAAACTAGGGTTCTTGAGCTATAATGAAAATCCAATAACAATCACTCACAATGGAGTGAAAATATGAGATGAGATATGAAATGGGGGGAAACCCTCTTGGTTTTATAAGAAAAATTTTGAATTTTATTTCTTTTATTTTTCTTTTTTAAATAATCCCAAGAGGGAAAAGTCATAAAAAGAGTTTTTTTTTACTCTATAAGGTGAAAATAACTCTAGGGAAGTGGTTCCTTTAAGTTATAATGACCAGACATGGTGTAAAAGTGGCTTTTGTATTGTGGTACCCATATTATTGATAGTGCATTTCAGTACACCTATATTTTTGTCTAGGTGATCAATTTTTGGGTGATAACAAATGCCCCCTAATGTATGAGGTTAGGAGCACATCGTATGACATAAATACATTATATTTTTCTTTTACTAGGGAATGAGACAACCAAGGAGAGAGAAGTTCCATGGGGAGAAAAATTTCCCATGGAAAAGAACGAAGGAGACCACCTATCAATAAGAAAGTAAAAAGGTAGTGAGTTACATGATCTCAATATGGATGAGGTAGGCATACCCATACTCGTCGATATAACTCATGATAATGATTATAATGGTGTGCCTTTTCATAGAGGGATTAAACTGGTGAGACAACATGAGGTCTCAAATACAATATGGTGCTAGAAAAAGAGGGGAAAAGTACAATATAATGAAATAAATAGTCCCATATACATGTTCCTGGGTTAAAGGATCAGGTCTACATTATAGCTATTGTTGATCTAGGTACATAGGAAATTTTTCCCCCATTCGGGGTGAAGGGGGGTGGAAACAACCTAAGAAGCCCTACTGAATAGAATGGGGCTCCAAAGATTTGAAATGAGCTAACTGAAGGGAATTTCAAAATGAGGTCTGATAATGGAGGAACCAAGACAATCAAATCTCAAGGACTGCATCTGAGGTTGAATCATGGATATATGTACGAATCTCATTGGTGCGATGATGAGCTAAAGTTGAGAATGTGATATCCAACCAAGTCTAAGACCAATGATGTCTCTCTTATATTGATTCAGGGTAACCCATCAAGGAGGTGGATGGGTACCATGGTACACAGGACTGACCCTAGAATGAAGGTGATGATGTCAATATGGGGAAGTTTGTTGGTGCCCAAGAATAAAAGGGATTTTGTAGGCCCAATATCCAAAGTACAATAAATGGAGTTATATCTCTAGAATCAAATGATGAAAGTGAAGAATGCAAGGGGATACCTGAAGGTAAACCCCTCCCCGAGGTCTGATGCATCTCACACATTTCCAATGAACTAGAATAATTAGCTGGATCATGGAACCATCAAGTGTACGATTCTCAAGTGTGAGATCAAGAGTTGAAGTTGAGAACGTGAGAAAAAACCAATTCAAATATCATTGACGACTCTCTCTGCTTGGTATGAGGCATTCAATAGTGATGAATATGTGGCCAAGATACAAATTCCTCTAATCCAGACCCCTAGAATACAAGTGTTGGAGTTGATAGGGGAAGGACTGCTGAAACCAAGGAAATGATGAATCTTTGAATCTAGCATGAGGTAGAAAGTGAGGTGTGACTAACAAAGACTGAAACCAAAGGTGGATGGGAAGGAAACAAGAGGTGGAATCAAGGATTCCCTTGTTCAAAGAATAAATGCAAGGATGACCTAGACAATGGTTAGAGGGTCAATCTTGCTCTATTTCTACTTTTCATTTTCCAGGTAAGCTAACCGAGATCTAACCCCTTGTTGTTGTCGAGAAGATGATTTTTTTGCATGTGTGAACACATGATTTTTTTTTTTTTTTTAGTATGCACTTCAAGGCCATATTCCAACAATGACAACAACAACAACACCCCCCATCCTCCTTCTTAATATTATAATGTGTTTCACACTATCTCACTTGGTTAAAAGCTGCTTTATTAAGTAAGAGGTTTTGAGTTCAAGTCCCTTTTATGTTACTTTTTTTTTTAAATTTCATGCATCCATTGTAGTGCATTTCACTTAATTTATAAAAGTGAAACTCTATAAGTATCTTTAATATTGTTTTTAGTTAATCTTTTTTTGCATGTAACTTTATTTTACAAAGTAACTTCATTGTAAAAGTGATTCCCACTTATTCTATAAACGTGGGTGATTTCATAACTAACTTATTTAAAAGTGAGCTTATATGCAAAGTTAGATAAGGAGGAGCATCACCATGTGGACCAACTTCTGCTTACCACGTGGCTCTTTGGTTACCGTTTATTCCTTTTTTCTAAATGGCATAACTTTCACATCCAAAGTTCATTTTTAGTGTCGTTTTTTCTAAACAACCTATTTTTTTCGAGAGATTTCCATCAAGACCATAAGTTTCAGCCTTTAAATCCATATTCTCTACATATTTTAATATGGATTCTCCCAATGATATTTTTCTTACCAGTACCAACTACTTCTCATGGTAATCCCATATTGAGGATGTACTAAGAAGTAAAGGATTGTATCAAATTACCTTGGGAAAAGAACAAGAACCCACTAATTATGCAAAGAAAGGAAAATGGGATAATAGGAATGATGAAGCACATGGACTAATCAAAATGTCCATCTCTTCTGATTTAAGGCTTCACCTTCAAGGAATTAATGCCCCCAATGAAGCTTGGGAAAATATTCAAGTTGTGTTTAGTGAAAAAAATATCATTTGATCCAACAATTAGAAAACCAATTAACGACTTTAAGTCCAAATTCTTTTTTGTTCATTGAATATATTTATCTAATTTCAAAACATTTAGAATTTTGTGTATAGACTGCAAGCTAGATCTGAAAGAAGGCTGATGCATATATGTTATTCTTGCTAAGCTTGGTAGTGCATATTTTTTCTTTGTATCTAATTTTTATGCCACCAGTGAATCTCTAGGGAGTGCTTATAAAGAACCCTCTCTTGAGTATTTTTGTGATGCTTTGGTTCTGTAACATACCCAACCCCCTATTTACCTTCTAAGGGATGGGGTATCAAAATATTTATTCTTCTAACAACCTTACTATATTCACAGACTCGTGGGTGGCGGTCTTGTAGAATAATGGGCTATAACCATACCTTTAAATAACCCACCCCCAACACTTAGCTTATTTTTCATTCACAGACTCACAAATGTACAATTATATTCCTCCCCCTTTGTAAGTACATCTGAAAAGTTTCACACTTAGCCATTTTTCCATCCATGTGGACTCATAGACTTACAATTCTATACCTCCCCTTCATAAGCTCGTTTGAAAAGTCTCAACACTTAGATTATTTTGTGATCCTTCTAGGTTCATGGGTTGGTGGACTCACAAACTCATTAATCTCGCCTTCTCATCTCCGTGAACCCTCCATGTTCTTAGGTCCACTACTTGCATGTTACACCTGTGGACCTACCCAACGTTGTCACTTGGCTTGACAAGTGGCACTTAGACCACGTCACCCTTCGTTTCCCCAAAGACCTTAACACCATGCCATGTGGCACCGTGGGCCACTCTCTTCATGGACCCTCCACATGGAACACCATGAATACACGTCATCACTAATTCCTAGCATGACCTTCCAGGTTAGGAAAACTATCTTCCACAAATTGGGTGAGTGGCATCACCCTTGATAGTATGAAAAAAAAACCTTCCTTTTGAGCTCATCAAACAAGTCCACCGAAATCGATAGATAATATCTCTTTTGGTTGTTCTTCGATGGATGGTTGATATTACTTGTCACCATCCCAATATATCCTACGGTGGAGAAGGTTTCACAGAGTCTTTCATTAGGGTACCATATCCAATGCTACTTCGACGTCCCTTCTACGATCAATGGTTCATATTGTTAGAGACACAATCCTAAGGATCTAACAATCGTCCAAACTTCAACGATCAATGGTCATGATCGAATCACTTAAATTAGTATGAATCTATTCTTTAATGCTCCAATTTTTTCTCTGAGGATTTCCTAAGACTCTTAAGACCATATGGAGGTTGTAAAACCCGCCCCAAATTGTTAATATTTTCTCAACACAATGTAAGGATGAGAAATTTGCGCCAAACACAATGTATGGCACAGCTGTTCAAGGCCTTTCCAACCCAAAATACCGAGTTTTTACTCACTTAACTTTGCGTCTAAAAAGATGGGTAATCACCCCACTTATCATATGTACAATTATTAATTCTACATAGACAGTCGAAGATAAAAACAGATCCGTTGATAAACATTTTCAGGGTATTACAACTACAAACTCCATTATTGAACCAGTCTCATCGCCAATATGCTCAGGATCATGATAATTATGGAACCCATGACAGAGTTACCATTTTACATCATTTATACAAATTTTATAGGGAAAATTACTTAAACAATATTACAAATAATAATAAATTATGACCAGAATTCATAGTATTTTGCACACTAATACTCAACACGAGATTCCATACATTCTCAATCAATAATAATTAAACAAGCACATAATGATTACTTATATGGAACAATTGAACCACCAACTGCATGAATACCTCTGAATTCCTCCCAACCTTAGACATTGTTCCCCACAATTTGAGAACAGGTCACCCTCGAGTTGGGATTGAACTCCACTAGGGCAAGGAAAATCTATCCCTGGAGGTCTCTCAACAACAACAATATCTCAATACAGGTGCCAAATTCCACAGAATCTAGTTTCCCTACATGCTTGTCCCACCCAGGAAATGTGCCCCCTATGGTTACCCACTTCCCTTCCAGGCTTCAACAACAAGCCGAACAGGAATAATCAGAGTTCTTTGAGGACCACTTGGCATCTCTAAGAATCCAATTCTCTGCAATTCTCTCACCTAGAGAGAATGCACACGGGCCTAAAAACCCACCTCTTCAACTTGGAAATTCTCTCACCTAGAGAGAATGCACACATGCTTGAAAACCCACCTCTTCAATTTAACTCCCAACAATTTCCTTTCAGTGCTCTTCAGCATAATGGTAAATCTTGCAGTGACACATTCCACCATTGCCCTCGGGTACCCCACATGGTGCCCCTTTTTTCCATTTTTTAGCCGAGTTCTTATCGATCCCATTTCATTTGCATGTCAATAGAATGACACATGTCACTCCATGGAACCCTATTAACCCACTTGGTAATTAGTTTCCCCCCTCTTTGGACTTAAGATAACATAATATACATGTGTCCATACATTAGACTCTTAAGAAAATATTATTAAAATATTCTCTTTTGCTTAAGCCTCTTTACGTTTATCCCTTTTTTCCTAAGAATCTTATCCTCCTTTCCCACTCTAGTGGAGTTTATCCCCCTTACTCTTCTTGTCAGGATGGTTTGCATGCAATAATGTTTTATTTCATTAATTTCCAAGTGAAAATACAAAATTCTAAACATGCTCTTTGGCCAAAATAGGCTCATGGCTCATCACCCTATTCACATACTTGTAATTACATTTCAACTGGGGTTTGGATTAGGGGTATTACAGTCCCCTCCCCCTTATTTATGCGTTGTCCTTAGTGTTACGTATATATATGTACAAACAAAATTCAAAAATTTACAAAGAGAAGATGTGGATATTCTACCCGCATAACATCTTCATGTTCATAGGTTACTTTCTCAGGTATGTACCAGGTCCATTGGACCTTTATTATATTTATGAATAAATTCCAGAGATATTTTTCTTTTCGTTCCAAAAGGCATATTGGTTGTATCTGGAATTCTCCCTCTGGACCATGTTACCACGACACATCATTCTATGGGGATCATGGCTATCACAGGGTTCTCATGTCACTACAATATCACTTTTCCATGATTTCCATCTTTGACTACCATCATTTGTCCCCTCCTGGACATATTTCCTTTTCATCTCACCTGTATCACATGTATACAAAAATTCGTGAGATGTTATCATCAATTTCAATCATATTTTTTTTTCAAATCAGTCACTCACAGATTTCAAATTTCACATTTTCATTTTCAGATCTGTTCCACATAGGAACCAGATTTACAAGCCTAAGATATATTTCTCATGGTATTTTGGCTCTTTTATAATCAACAGGCATTGGTCTCACTATAACAAATCCCTGTGATTTGCTCCCATTTTTTCTCCCCTTTTTTCTTCCAAAGTTGGTTTTAGTGTATTTTCCTTCAATTTTTTGAAAAGGTTGGTGCTATTTATCGAGATGGAGCTATTTATGGTGTTTTTTGTGTCGACCACAAAATTTAGGCACTAATAGTGCCAAAAATTGTGCCTCATTTAGCGCCCCATTTGGCATCGGAAATAACGCCCCCTTTAGCACTAGAAATAACACCCCTTTTAACACCTAGTTTAGTTCCCTAGTTAGCACCAGAAATTGCACTAGAAGTAGCGCCAAATTTAGCACCATATGTAGTCATATTAGCCTAAATAGTTAATTAGTTGAGGTGTTGGGGGTTAAGTGGATAGGGGCTTTGATGATTATGGGAATTAGGGATTTGTGGTACATGGATTAAGGGTTAATGGATTAGGGGTTAGGTTTTAAGGGATTAAGGGTCAAGAGCTAAGGGATTTGGCGCGTACGTGTTAGGTAGTTTAATGGTTAATGGCTTAGGGATTATGGGCTAGGGGATTAATGTTTAAGTGCTTAGGGAATATGGGTTTATGGATTAATGGATTAGGGATTAGTGTGAAGTGTTTAAGGCTCGATGGCTTAGGGGTTAGGGGATTTAGGGCATTTGTGTTAAGAGATCAATGATTAACTAAGTTAATTAGGGATTAGGGATTAAGGCTTTAAGGGTCAATGGATCAAGGGTTAGGGGAGTTAGGGATTTTTCAGAACTCTCTTGAAATTTCATGGAACCTCTTCCAACACACCAATAACCAATGTCATCCAACAATGTCGCATGGTGAGCAGTGAATGGGGCCAACGTTGAAATTTCTTCAAATTGTTCCTGTATGCATTGAAATTTGACCCAGTTAGACTAGCCACATGCCTTGATGGTATGCGAGGGTTTCAAGACTCAAGGATACATGATGTCCCCACATAATATTTGAGATCATCCACATTTGCATAAACATTCATCATGTAGTCTCATTGTCATCATTCATCATTCACATCTATGAAATGCTCATCAAAACTCTCTTGAAATTTCATGGAATGTCTTCCAACACGCCTATCTCCAATGCCATCCACCAATGTCGCATGGTGAGCAGTGAGGGGAGACAAAACATATGATGGATTTCGTCATGGGGCACAAAATTCAAATTGAGAAGTAGATTTGAGTGCCAAAAGATCCTACACGTGTGTTTGGGCAAGGTCGATGTGGGCACACTATCCATAATAATCAGATCTAGAGTTTTAAAAAAATGACTCTCGAGTGCAAAATTTTCATTGTCCCTTATTGAGTAAAACCCTAGTTCCGTAGATCATCGAATAAAACATTTTTTGGGCCATGGAATCATGAGAGAGGGGTGTTTTCTTGACCTCTCCCTCCTCCTGTGTGGATATTGTTGTGTGTGTGTGTGTGTGTGTGTAAATAATAAATAGTGTATAATAAATATTAATCCCGAATAACAAATAGTCGAACAACTAACCCACACTCCTAACACACACACTTGACATGGCCTAACAACTAACGTTCCAATAACATCTATAACCCCCTAAAAACCTAATCCATAACCCCAACCCATAAATGTTGGTATACTACTAACACCCAATGACCAACAAGAGTGAGGGAGGATGCTATCACATTATCTTGGAGACTTTCACCCTAGATCCAATTTATAGATTATCAAATATTTTGATGTTGATTTTAATGTCATGTAAACCCACACAAATTGTTTCCTCATATCCTCATAAGAAGGATTAGATATGTTATTTGAAACTTCAAGAGACGATGCATTATTGTGCATTGTTGTGTGATTAGTTGAAGACAAGAGGTTTTGACTTCCATCCCCCTCAATGTATCTACTTTTTAGAAGGTCTATTTACAAGCTATTGGTATGCAATTAACCTAACAATAATCGATCCCTAGATGGTATAAATTGATACTAATCAACACAACCAACCCATGTACTTAACCCATAATTTCCCCTTTAATGTCTCAGATTCTTTGTTGTTACTTATTGAGCTTATGATTCTTTTACATTAACATTATTGGATAATATACCCTTGGGATAAATTAAAGTATCTATCATTACCATGTTTAGCCTCTTAACCTTTTAGGACTCTCTTTTGGTGTCATGGAACATGTGGAATTATTCCCCATGTGGTAAAGCTATGTGTAGGATTTCTTCTTACTTGCAAATTTTGATAGTCACTGATCCAACACATAACCTAATCCATCCCTCTAACTTAACACATCTAACCCATGCACATAACCCACCCAAGCCCACACACCAAACTCACACACCTTCAAGGAAGCTTCAATTTCTAACTACGCTACAATGAACATGACCCTAACCACTACTTGAATGACATGCTAACCCACTACCCCCTAGGACCCACTAGCATACCTTGGACCATGACCTATGACCTTGTAACCTACCCTCATGTGACTACAAAGCTCAAAATTTCCATTATATCTCACTGAGATGTTAAATTGTTTCTATGCACGATGACTTGTGTAGTGGCCTAGGGCTCTACAAATGACCCATGAGCCCCAAAGACAAATGTTATGGCCTAAGGCCCTTGTGTCGAGCCTCAGACCATAATTTAAACCTTAATAACTATCCCTAATGGCTTGCCTTATGTGGCATATTCCTTGGATTTCTATAGTTGGGTGGAACATCATTCATATGTAGCAAGTGCTTTGCACTATCTTTGGTTGAAAGATAAGTGTTATATATCTGTTAAATTATTCTAACTACTTTGTGTCATGATTATGAATATATGCATCATGGGTGGTTTGATTAAAGACAAGGTAGACTGGTTGTGGCATGATGTTTTTATTAATGGTGTTGTTAGTGGATTAATTGTCTCATCTTTGTGAGTGTATGGGTGGGGAAATTACACACATGTTTAAAAGACCTAAGATTAAAATAAATATATGATAATTTAATTATTATTATATGTTGGATGCCAATTTTTTTTTCATTTTTTTTTATTAGTGTGTGTTGGCACAGCGGAAGACTTAGGGTTCAACTTCCAAGAGCGCACCAACATGCCCTAACTACTGGCCCTTTCAGCAACACCTACGAGGAAAATGTAGTC
>ML782601.1:140658-168821 GCA_009831015.1 Picea engelmannii | reverse complement strand
GGGGGGGGGGGGGTTCAGAACAAAGATGTCTACAACCAAAGGAAATACTAGGTGGATCCAATACAAGAGAAATACAACAATTATATATCACTTACCAGTTCAGATCTACTCTGCACAACTATCTATCAGATCTAACACAGTAATGCAAATAATAGTATATCAAATGACAAAGAACATATCATCAATCACACACAACACGAGATATACGTGGTTCACCCTCTCTCTAGGGATACATCCACAGAACTGTGCTTTATAATATATTAAGACGAAGCATACAGTTCTTGTATGTGCTCTTAGCTAGAAGATCTTCTTTCTTCTCCTCTCTGTCTCTCCCCTTCCTGCGCACCCAGCTGTAGGAATGATCTCCGCACCCAGCTGAAGATCTTACAATACCAAAAGGCTCTTACTCTTATCACTTCTCTCTCACACAATAATAATCGCTCACACCAATAACAAAACTAGAACGACAATACCAATCAACAATAAGAACAACCCATCCCAGGTCCTTTAGACCTCTATTTATACATTACAATAGCTCACTGACTTCCTTAGGCTGATATCTAAGTGTCAAAACCCTAGGTGTCTAAAACCCTAGGTAAACTTGACCCGCGTTTTTAGGGATTCACCAGCCTATCTTTCCTTCCTTCTCGTGCAGTGCCCCAAAGCATCCAACGGTAGCTTTTTTCTCTTGTTGAGTTGTCCACAATCCGTCTTCCTTGTTGATTTGTCATCCTCGATATCCTCGTCCAACATCTTTCTTTCTCTTACTTCACTCCATATTTTCTGCTCTTTTTCTTACTTCAACCCAGTAACAGTCACTGTGTCTTCTACATAGTTTTCATTTTGCCTTTTATTTCTTGATCTTCGCTTGCTTCCATAACCAAGGGCCAATAGGCCCCCAACACTCACTTGTGACTCATCCTGAGGCACTTCAGATCTCAACTTATTGTTTTACTTCGACTTCAGACTGTGTAAGGCAGCCTTTGCTTCCAGCTCTAGTCCTCCCTTCCTTCCTTGTGCATAATGTATGTTCTGTGTCTGGTACCCAGTTTCAACTGCACCTGGTACCTAGACCCTTTTCCTCATGCTTTTACTAAGAGCTACGAGGCAGCTGGTTGTCATAATATAATTTCAACCAGCTCCTGTTCACCAAACCTTCCTTCCATTCTCCATTCAAAGTCTTCAACTATGCAGCTCCTCCTTCTATAACATAGGCAACCTCATATGGCCAGGGCCAATGCGTTCTGAACTTCCCAGGATGCTTCATGAACTTACTGTCATATACCAGTACCAGATAACCTTGCTTAAATACCTTCTTCTTAATGTGTCTGTCGTGGTAGGCCTTCTCTCTTTCCTTCTGAAGCTGTTGGTGAAATCCAACAATGAATCCGTCTTCTTCCAGTTCGACCAACTACGCAAGCCTCTCTCGAAAAGCACTAGTGTCATCCATATATGTAAAGGAAACAATTCTTAAGCTAGGTACCAAATATTCCACTGGGACAAGGACTTCGAGACCATACACCAACTTGAAGGGGGTCTGCATGGTCAGTTTCTTGCAAGTAGTTCTATAGGGCCATAATATTGCTGGTACTCTTAAATCCCAGTCATCCCTGTTCACACTTCCAATCTTCATCAGAGCTATCTCCAAGATCTTGTTGAATGCTTCAACTGTCCCATTCGCTTGTGGATGGTAAGGTTTTCTCTTCTGATGATGGATTGAAAATTACTCAGTCAAGGATTCAATTGTTTTATTGATGAAATGTATGCCTTGATCACTCATAAGGATCTTCGAGCATCCAAACCTGGTTATGATGTCATCAAATATGAAGCGTGCAGCTATAGTGGCACTACAATCCTTAACTTCTCTTGCTTCGGCCCATCTGGTCAATTACTCTGTCACAGTGATTATGTACCTAGATCCTATGCGCTTCCCTAGTGGGTTAATAGGTCCTATGAAGTCAATGGACCATTTCTCAAATGCTTGTTAGATCAGTTGTGGTGCTAAAGGCATTTCATCTCTTCTGGACGATTTTCCAACTCTTTGGCATACATTGCAGGCTTTGTAATAGTCCTTAGCATCTATGTGTAAGGTAGGCCACCAAAGGCCAACTCTAAGAACCTTCTGCGTAGTTACTTTCCCTACGTAGTGTCCCCCTGTAATGCTTTCATGAGCTTCGACGAGGATCAATAGTTGCTCAGCTTCCATAACACACCTCCTCAGTATCTCATTGGGTCCCATCTTGTATAGTTGTCCAGCTATAAGTGAAAAGTCTGCAGCAGACACTACTAGTTGTTTCTTCTGGGTGATTGTATATTCACTAGGTGCCATTCTTGTTGACAGGAACTGGACTATTTCTACAAAGTGGTCATCAATCTTTCTAATGGCTAGCAAATGTGCATCTAATAGTGTATCCTCCAAGCTAGTAGGTTCTTCTCCATGTTCCAACCTCGACAAGTGGTCAGGACATTTTTTCATTCTTCCTAGCTAACCACGATATCAAAATCATATTCCTGAAATAGCATAAGCCATAAACATATTCTCCCCCCCAACACTAGCTTGTTGACTAGGTATTTCAGCGCAGAGTGATCAGTAAACATTTTAAAGGTGTCCTCCCAACAAGTAGTGGCGGAAATTCTACAGTACATACACCATGGCTAACCCTTCTCTTTCAGTAGTGGTGTAATTGATCTCTGTTGTTGATAGCTTCTTGCTAGCAAAGGCTAATGGGTGGTTGATGTCTCCTGTTCCCGGTTGTGCTAACAAAAATCCTAATGCAATATAAGATGCATCGACATGCACGCGAAATTCCTTTCTCCAATCTGGGAAAACCATAATAGGTGCAGTAACCATTTTCTGTTTCAGCGTGTCAAAGATCTGCTTGCATTCTTCTGTCCAGTGAAAGGGTCATGCAAACAAGCATCGTGCAACTTCTTGACATCTACTCAGATCCTGATCTCTCATGTATTCTTGTCTTGTACCACCATAGGGCTAATCAATTCTGATTCTTCGACATGTTCTATAATCCCTGCTTCTAGCATTCTTTCGAGCTCAATCTTCACTTTCTCCTTATATTTAGGTTTCAATCTGTAGGGTCTTTGTTTGACTGATCTTGCATCTGGTTTCAAAGGGATCATCATCTCTCCCATAGGCCCTTTAATGCCCTTCATATCAGTGAACTTGATTGGAAATAAGTCCTGATACTCATGTAGCAATTCTGTGATATTGTCCATAGAGGCAGCATCCCAATAATCTCCAACATTTGCAAGATTTGGTGTTTGCTCTGTTCCAATATTGACTTTCTTGATCTTGATCAGTTGTCCAATAAATGGTAGCTCAACTCCTAGTCCTTCCACATCTCTCTAGCCTTCTATTTCTGTGATGTTCACCTTCCTAAGATCATCGTCTTCATCAGTGTTGATGTTGTAACAACCCTGCAGTTTCTGGAGAGGTGCAGTCTATTCGTCCTCTTCTTGTTCCAAAGGGAGGCTAGGTGCCTCCTTGAACACTTTCTGTCTTACAACCTGTAATGCTTGATCTACTGTAATTGATCTCTATTGTTGATAACTTCTTGCTAGCAAAGGCTAATGGGTGGTCGATGTCTCCTGTTCCTATTTGTGCTAACAAAAATCCTAATGAAATATAAGATGCATCGACATGCACGCGAAATTCCTTTCTCCAATCTGGGAAAACCAGAATAGGTGCAGTAACCATTTTCTGTTTCAGCGTGTCGAAGATCTGCTGGCATTCTTCTGTCTAGGGAAGAGGTCATGCAAACAAGCATCGTTCAACTTCCTGACATCTACTCAGATCCTGATCTCTCATGTATTCTTGTCTTGTACCACCATAGGGCTAATCAATTATGATTCTTTGACATGTTCTATAATCCCTGCTTCCATCATTCTTTCGAGCTCAATCTTCACTTTCTCCTTATATTTAGGGTTCAATCTGTAGGGTCTCTGTTTGACTGGTCTTGCATGTCGTTTCAAAGGGATCCTCATCTCTCCCATAGGCCCTTTAATGCCCTTCATATCAGTGAACTTGATTGGAAACAAGTCCTGATACTCATGTAGCAATTCTGTGATATTGTCAATAATGGCAGCATCCCAATAATCTCCAACATTTGCAAGATTTGGTGTTTGCTTTGTTCCAATATTGAATTTCTTGATCTTGATCAGTTTTCCAATAAATGGTAGCTCAACTCCTAGTCCTTCCACATCTCTCTAGCCTTCTATTTCTTGAACACTTTCTGTCTTACAACCTGTAATGCTTGATCTACTGTAATTGATCTCTGTTGTTGATAGCTTCTTGCTAGCAAAGGCTAATGGGTGGTCGATGTCTCATGTTCCCGGTTGTGCTAACAAAACTCCTAATGCAATATAAGATGCATCGACATGCACACGAAATTCTTTTCTCTAATCTGAGAAAACCAGAATAGGTGTAGTAACCATTTTCTGTTTCAGCATGTCGAAGATCTGCTGGCATTCTTCTATCCAGGGAAGGGTTCATGCAAACAAACATCGTTCAAATTCCTGACATCTACTCAGATCCCAATCTCTCATGTATTCTTGTCTTGTACCACCATAGGGATAATCAATTCTGATTCTTCGACATGTTCTATAATCCTTGCTTCCAGCATTCTTTCAAGCTCAATCTTCACTTTCTCCTTATATTTAGGGTTCAATCTGTAGGGTCTCTATTTGACTGGTCTTGCATTTGGTTTCAAAGGAATCCTCATCTCTCCCATAGGCCCTTTAATTCCCTTCATATCAGTGAACTTGATTGGAAACAAGTCCTAATACTCATGTAGCAATTTTGTGATATTGTCAATAGTGGCAGCATACCAATAATCTCCAACATTTGCAAGATTTGGTGTTTGCTCTATTCCAATATTGACTTTCTTGATCTTGATCAGTTGTCCAATAAATGGTAGCTCAACTCCTAGTCCTTCCACATCTCTCTAGCCTTCTATTTCTGCGATGTTCACCTTCCTAGGATCAACGTCTTCATCAATATTGATGTTGTAACAACCTTGCAGTTTCTGGAGAGGTGCAGTCCATTCGTCCTCTTCTTGTTCCAAAGGGAGGCTAGGTGCCTCCTTGAACACTTTCTGTCTTACAACATGTAATGCTTGATCTACTGTAGGATATTGGCTTTCGAATAAAAAGGTAGTGACAAAGTTCTAAGTCATACCTTCCCAATCTACAGTGATGAGGCGCAACTCTGCTTGAAGGTACCAGTTGATAGGGGTTGTGTCCAGCGTGTTGACGAATTTGTGCACCCACTGCTCTTGAGGAATGTTTCTCCATGCTTCCTCGCAACTTCGCACATGGTCCTTCAGACAACTCCGACCTGTGTATCTAACTTCACAACCATCTACTTGTGCTGAGAACTGCGTTGTCATCAGAGTACGACATTGTACCCATTCTGTAATGTTGTTTTTGTGTGTCCCCCACCATCTTGCTACTGTGGATTTCAAGGCCTCATCCATTTCCAACAATCGTTGTTGCATTAGTACACTTTCTTCAAAGTCCGACAAGAAGGTTTCTAAAGGATTTAGACCATCAAAGGTGGGTAAGTTACTTACTGTTGTGTCGATCCAACGTACTTCTCTGGTTAATCTAGCACATCTCCTTGTAGATACTTTGTACATTTTGTTCTGCCAGTTCTCCAGTGCTTCTTATGAATCTGATGAACATGTGATGTCACTTCGCCAACTCAAATTTCCATCCGCCGTAGGATTAATGTAATCTTGTTGTCTGGCTGTTAATTTGTATATGTTTTCTAGTTCATATGCACGGTCTTCTTCTCTGATGGGCTCTGTGTATCACTGACCTTCATCGGGATATAAAGGTGCAATGAACCTAAGGCCATCCCCTTCAAACGTCATTCATCTTTTCTTTGAATCGACCACAGTGGAATTATTGAAAGCCCAATCAATTCCTAACAACGTAGGGTAAGGACAACTATCATCAACTATATCAATTACCTCGAAGTCTGTAAACGTCCTCACTCCATCGATGTCCACATGGACATGTTCTAATCTTCCAAAGGGGATTACATATTTCTTATTATCCATCATAAGTCTGATAAGGGAATATATCAACTTAGGTTTTCCCATCAGTGCCCAGGTTTGCTTCGTCATGACATTGACCTCTGACCCTAAGTCAAGGACCACATAGTCTATATTATACTCTCCAATCTGAGCATTCAGGTGTAGTTCCTTATTTGTCCTTCTCTTCTTGGATAGTTGATGTACTGCTTTATTCAGTAAAGGATCTACCCATCCCATCTCATACTGTCTGACCAAATTTTGCAGTTTTTGTATGGCTTTCTCATCTTTAATCAGCTCTATAAACGTATACAAGAAACTAACAAGTTTACTTGCCTCTTTTCCATCCCCGAGTGAAGAATACTGATCAAATGCCAGAGGCATTCCAAATTCTCTTACTTCTAGTTATGTCTTTGATGAAGAACCTTGGTCTACCCTGAATTCTCTTATTGCCTCCTCGAACATTTGTTTTTCTTTCTTTGCATCAAAAGTTTGTGTCTTCTCTGTAGATTTCCTGACTCTTGATTCTTCTGTAGTCTTTCCTTGGGTCATTCTATCTTCTCCTGTAATAGTGTCTCCTTGAGTGATAACAATGAATCTAGGGTCTACTCCACAAGGTTCTTCTTTGATTAATTGTATTTGCGGGTTCTGCTGAGGTCCCCGTCTCTCCTGAAGTTTAGCTAGCAATGTTGGACGTTCCTTAATAACATGCTTGAAGGAGTTGCAATAGTTGCAAGTGGTACAAGGGTTCTAACAGTCCCTTGCCAAGTGTCCTAGCTGTGCAAAGTTATAACAGATTATTTTTCCTCGACCTCAACCCATACCTCCTCCTCTTCCTCTTCCTCGGAATCCACCATGAGGGTTGAAGTTTCCTCTCCCAGGGGAGTTATACTGCGTAGTGTTTCCTTCTTGTTGTACTTCATCTTGATTTTTGTATATATCCCTTGACCTTTTGTGCATGAGGTCATAAGCCCTACAATCCCTATCATCATGCCCTACCGACTTACAGAACGTGCAATACAAATTTGTGGGTGTCTGAACATATTTTTGCATGTAATAACACTCACCAAGGCGATGTCTATTTCTACATACCTCGCACCAGGGTAGGGTAACTTGCTTTAGGGGGCTCAGAGCTCTAGAGGGCAAGTATTCATGGAATAGGGGACAATGTTCCTTTTCATGGCCTTCTGATTTGCATCTGATCCACCAGATGTCTTATATTTTGTCTTTTCCCTTGTCTTTCTTCATATCTTCGACCTGCAGAGACAAACTAGTTAGCTGACTCAAGATTTGACTCATACCTGAGCTGGATTCTCCCATAGGGGTTGATTCTAGCTTCATGACGATCTCTAGTGCCTTAGCCTGCGAAACAATCTTCTATTGCATCAGAGGAACTCTGATCTGTGGTAAGAGAGCAGCAATGAACCATTCCTTGTTATGCTCATCTGGGATTTGAAAACTCAGATGGCCTATCAAGGTCTTAAATCTCTAATCGAACTCCCATACCAGTTCAACTATTCTTTGCTTGATTTCTTTTAGTTTTGTAATGCACTGTGGCTTCGACTTGGGTTTCTTGAACTCGATAATCAACGTACTCTTGATCTCATTCAGCAGTTTAGGATGGGCAATTCCCTTAACAAACTTCATGTACCAACTTAGTGCGCGGTCTCTTAGGGTAGTACTAAATTGAGCGCGTTTGACAACTTCGTCGATGATTTTCTTAATAATCCATACGGCTTCGCATGGAAACCAATGCTGATAAGGATCTTCAGATCCATCTCCTCTGAAGGTAGGTAACCTCATCTCCTCTGCCATAGATCTTCCTAGGTTTCCTGACTGAGTATGTGTTGGGCTACTAGTGACAGTGCTCTGAACACTCGAGTGACTCTGATTACTCTGATTTCTTAATGCTGCTGAATCAACAAGAGGAGTAATAGTACTTACTTCAACAGTGTACGCAGTTCCTGAAGCTTTTGTCTCTTCCCGATGAGGTTCTTCAGCTTTCCCTTCCTCTGGCCTAATGGACTTTGAATGCTCTTCATCAGTCAGATCTGCCTCTTCTCCACTGTAGAAACCCTCATCCCCATAGTTATGCTTAAATAGGTTCGCAAGAGGAACTTCTCTGAACACTCTCCCACTGCGCGTATGTCCAACCTTTGTGTTGTTGTCGCTGTCTAAGTTCTTGAACATTAGCTTTTCAATCCATCAGGCTACTGTATCTTCAAGATGTTTTTCTCATGCAATAACATCTTGATCTTTAGCTTTAGAAAATGTAAAAATTTTCCTCTAGGTCCCATAAAGAAATATCTCTCTGCTTGGCTATACGATTCTAATCTATCAACAAAAAATTCAATGATATACCCTCCAATGGTACTATCAAACCAGTGATCTACTGCTCTTGGCATGACGTTATCAAATCTCTTGACCTTCTTGATCACCGCCGACATCCAAACCACAGGTGGCCTAGATCTGATATCAAATTGGGTATCTGCTAACCTAGCTAGCCACTCGTATAACTCTCTATGGATTCCTCTAAAGAAAATATCGTGTATATCAGTAAAGATATATCTTTCCAACCAATCCTATGTACTAAGATTAGGGTTCTTTCTTTGATATTTTATCCACTTCTGAATCTTTTTCTTTGATAGAAACCACCTTGACATTCCCTTAAGAAGATTCCAATCCCGACAATGGAACCATTTGTTGGCACAGGAGCAGACCCAGGGTTTAACTTCCAAGAGCGCACCAACAATCCCTAACTATTGGCCCTTTCGGCAACACTTGTGAGGCAGATGCAGTCTCACCCAAAGTAGCTATGCGGGGGTTGCAGGACAGAGATGTATACAACCAAAGGAAATACTAGGTGAATCCAATACAAGAGCAATACAACAATTATATATCACTTACCAGTTCAGATCTACTCTGCACAACTATCTATCAGATCTAACACAATAATGAAAATAGAAGTATATCAAATGACAAAGAACAAAGAATCAATCACACACAACACAAGATATACGTGGTTCACCCTCTCTCTAGGGCTACGTCCACAAAACTATGCTTTATAATATATTAAGACGAAGCATACAGTTCTTGTCTGCATTCTCAACTAGTAGATCTTCTTTCTTCTCCTCTCTGTCTCTCCCCTTCCTGCACACCCAACTGCAAGACTATCTCCGCAACCTAGCTGAAGATCTTACAATACCAGAAGGCTCTTACTCTTAGCACTTCTCTCTCACACAATAATAATCGCTCACACCAATAACAAAACTAGAACGACGATATCGACCAACAATAACAACAACCCATCCTAGGCCCTTTAGACCTCTATTTATACATTACAATAGCTCACCGACAACCTTAGGTTGAGACTTAAGTGTTAAAACCCTAGATACCAAAACCCTAGGTGTCTAAAACCCTAGGTCAACTTGACCCGTGTTTTTAGGGCTTCACCATCCTATCTTTTCTTCCTTCTCGCTCGGTGCCCCAAAGCATCCAACAGTAGATTTTTTCGCTTGCTGAGTTGTCCACAATCTGTCTTCCTTGCTGATCTGTCATCCTCGATATCTTCGTCCAATGTCTTGCTTTCTCTTACTTCGCTCCATCTTTTCTTCTATTTTGCTTACTTTGACCCAGTAACAGTCATTGTGTCTTCCACGCAGTTCGCATTTTGCCTTTTCTTCCTTGATCTTCGCTTGCTTCCATAACCAAGGGCCAACAATGTGTGACTTACATATACATGTTGCACATATTATTCCACTAGCTTGTATGAACACTAAGAGATGCAAAAAAAATTATATTTCTAAATAGGCTTGGGTTAGTGTCACATCATACTTACTAAAGGTGTTGTCTAACAGTTGTACAAAACATATTTTTTTTTTGCCATAATCTAACAATACAAATATGCATGAAATCACTATTTTTTGTTGTTTAAAATCCATTTCTAAATGCAAAAATGGATTTAGAATGCTGAAAAACCCCTAGGACACTCAGATTAAACATATGTAATCGCTCAAATTTGC
Organism: Picea engelmannii; assembly: GCA_009831015.1. NCBI lineage: Eukaryota > Viridiplantae > Streptophyta > Pinopsida > Pinales > Pinaceae > Picea > Picea engelmannii. Next base: position 158,749 of record ML782601.1, on the reverse strand, counting down.
GGATCTAACAATTTATTGCCGAATTTTAGGCAAATGTTCTTGGAAAATATCACCAAAAAAGAGTCATTTCGTAGAACATTTAGACTACAACCTTAATAAATGGATGGGATGCAGGGGAGGTGAATGATGATTGTGCATGTGCATGTTCTATAGTACTCTGAATATCTAAAGTGGTTGATGGGGATGATCTAGTTTTAATTATTCCAAAGACATTTTCAAGGAAGGGATTTTCACCAAATTTTGGTCATCCTAAACCATTGGGTTTGGAACAATCATTTATAATATATCTCTAGTTTTAAACAAAACATAGATGAAAATTTCCATAAAACTATAAGATTTAATGGAGTAAATATTTAAAAATATTACATATTTGAAAAAAAACAAAAAGTTTGGAACAACCATGTATGATATATCTCTAGTTTTAAACAAAACATAGATGAAAATTTTAGTAAAACTATAAGATTTAATGGAGTAAATAATTTAAAATATTATATATTAAAAAAAAAAAAATTCATGTGATTGGGTGAAAAATGATAAGAAAAAAGTAATGCAATTTCCATTCTCTAAAGAGTTCCAAATATTAAACTCTAAATTTCAATGCGTCCTGATTTTAGGTTGGATGAAAAAAGTGATTTTTTTTTTTTAATTTGAAAGGTAACTGTATATCTTAATTCCATGCTCCACTCGAGAGAGAGGGTGAAGAGGCGAAATATGATTTCTATACTTCCCTTGGAATATGGAGGACTACCCAGATACTATTTAAGCACTATTCAGTCAGAATATGGAGGACTGCCCATATACGATTTAAGCACTATTCAGTCAGAATATGGAGGATTGACCAGATATGATTTGATCACTATTCAGACAAACTTCTACCATCACACACTCAAAAGGAGGCCGCAGGCTTAGAGCGATAGTCCTCAGATTTGAGGCCACGGGCTTGGAGCCATAGTTCACAAATCTGAGTGAAATCATCCATCCATTGGAACAAAGGATAGAACAATTGTTATGGATATCATAAAAATCCAAAACCTTTGAATTTATTTGTGCAACTATCTGACTAGATGTATACAAAGAGGAGGGTTTGGCTAAGGCACAATTGTTGGATTCCTAAAAGCTCCAAAACTGTCAGAAAGCTCATACAATGCAGGCCAAGTGTAGGAATTCAGATATTTCATGCCAAGTGTTTGATTCATGTAAGTATCATTATCATTTCATTTTTATTATCCTCCATGTAAGTGTTTGACAAAATTCTTAAATGAGAAAGGTAAGTAGATCCATGTAACAATCATTATCATTTCATTTTTATTATCGTCGTGTTAAGTGTCCCATGAATAAAAGTTGTACACATTGTGTACAAAGTTGATATCTACAGAGAAACAAGCAAAATCTGCGGTGCCCCTCACACAAGAATTCATCGAACTAATACTCAACATTATGTAAGGTTTATCATACATTGAATGTGAAATCTAATCTTTATTACCCAGATCATTGTTATTGTCACCTTGATTATTTTCTCGCCTTCATTATTTTCTGCAAGATTTTGTAGAACCTCAAAACTATCATTCCGTCCAGCCAATTTCTTCTTTTACTTCTCATTTTACCTGCATATGTAATCTGACAGGAACCCGGTAATGTTGATTTAATTCCTGTAGATGTAGAAAACATCAACTGCTTAGAAATTTCCTTTGAATCACATCATCTGGATGAAATATCACCACTCTTTACCTAGTCTAGACTACTATACTTGTCTGCATTGTATCCAGTATTAACTGTCTCGATTCCTCTATGTGTACAATGCAAAATTCTATCCAAATTGACTTTTAAATCTTGGGAAATATGCCCATTAGTGCATGTATGTGTCTCAACCATATGGATTTTTCTTATTTTGGAATCTCCATTTTCAATATAACTCCTCTCTACCTTAGAAGTGACTCTATTCTCAAGCAAACTATGTTTTGCATTGTTTCCCGTTGTTACATGCAAGCTTGGCCATATATCCAATTTTCTCTTTGACGTGCCTTTATGAGCCTCAGATATTTTCGATATTTTCGAAATTGTTACATGATAATGATGTTTTCCGTTTTCATGTTTTGTGCATTTACAGGTTGCAGTCCGAGCTGATGGAATTGATGGTACTTTTCCTACTCTTATTACTTTTATTTTTCTTTCTGTTTGTGATTATGCGCTTCTTTGTATGCTTTGTATTCATATATCATGTTTTAACTTTTTAGTTCATTTTACCCTATTCGTATTCGTTTTCAATGCTAGATAATAGTATAGGTAGTTGGGTTATTCCTTTGATGATATTTGGAATGGTTTCAACGCTTTTGGTGTTGTGCATATAACACTTTTATCAAGACCTGAGTATAGGAAAAACTTGATTTTAATTGTGGAGGTTCTAAAATAACTACATTTCCAAATGAAAAGGGAGCAATTGTAATGGATCTATGGAAAATAATTTCATCTCCAAAGTCTGAACTTGCTAATCTAAAACTTTGACTTTGTAAATTATCTCACCAAGTAATTCCTAACTCTACAACTTTCATAATGGATCCAATTTTCATTAATTTATTACAAACATGCCTTTATACGAGCCTTCCTAGATCCCTCAAAGAGAGGAGGTAGCTTAAGTACAGGCTGAATTCATTCTCACGTTGTTATAGTCTTAAGAAATCGTTGACTTGTGAGAAAAAAATAATCAGATGATGTTGGCACAGGGGAAGACCCAGGGTTCAACTCTTACAACACACCAACAAACCCTAACTACTGGCCCTTTTGACAACACCTGCAAAGCAGATGAAGTCTCACCCGAAGTAGCAATAGGGGGTTGCACGACACAGGTGTTTACAACCAGAGAAAACGAAAGATGATTCCAGAACAATCAATGCAAGATAACTTAGATATTCTTAACAGTCTTATACTTAGCTTCATGAAGTTAGTTTATACCTCTTATCTTCAGTAGGAAAACAACAATGCAATAAAAATATAAAAGATAGAAAATAACACAACATTAATCACATAAAACAACTAGATTTTATGTGGTTCACTCTCCCCCTAGGGCTACGTCTACAGAGCTGTGTTTATTGATTAAGTAGATGAAAAATATACAGTTCTATATGCGCACTCAACTGTAGAACCTTCTCTCTCTTTGTCTTTATTCCCTCTTCCTGCGCACCCAACTGCAGAATAGATCTTCACACCCAGCTAAAGATCCAAAATTACAAGAATTCTCTAAGACATAACACTTCTTACATCTCTATATCTCCATATCAACAACCCCTCTCCATCCTTCTAGACCTCTATTTATCCTTCTATGACTCTTAGAAAACCTAGACCGAAGTCTAGGTGTAAAAACCATAGGTCCACATAACTTGCATTTTAAGGGTTTTGCCGACCTATTCTTCCTTCTTATCCACGAGGTGCTCCAAAGCACCCATTTGTGTCTTCTTCCACTTGCTGACTTGTCCACGATCTATATTTTTTTGTTGCTTTGTCTTCTTTAATCTTTTCTTTCAATGATTTTCTTTCCTTTACTTCGTTCCTTCTTTTCTGCTTCTTTAGCCACTTCGACCCCTCCTCGGTTTGTGTGCCTTTTGTGCACTTCATATTTTGTCTTTCTTCTTCATTAATCTTTTCTTTCTTCCTTAATACATGACCAAGGGCCAACAGGCCCCCAACACTCGCATGTGACTCGTCCCGAGTCATTGCAGGGTTGAACCCTCTGTATTACTTCGACTGCAGACTGCGCAGATCAACTTGTGTTTTCTGCTCTGTCCCTCCCTATCATGTGTAGACTGTCTTTTCTGTGTTTGGTACCCAATTTCAACTGCACCTGGTACCTAGACCCTTCTTCCTTTCCTTTTACTAAGAGCTGTGAAGTAGTTGGTTGTCACAATACAGCTTCAATCGACTCCCATTTACTAAACCATCCTTCCATTCTCCATTAAGGGTCTTCAACTGTGCAACTCCACCCTCTATAACATAGGCAACCTCAAATGGGCCAAGCCATTGTAAACTGAAATTTCCTGGATGCTTCATGAACTTGTTGTCGTATAAAAGTACCAAATCTCCTTGTTTGAATGCTTTCTTCTTGATATGTTTTTCATGGTAAGCCTTTTCTCGTTCTTTTTGTACCTGCTGATGAAATCCCGCAATGAACCTGTCTTCCTCTAGTTCCATCAACTGCGCGAGCCTGTCTTGAACAATGTCGGTGTCATCCATACTTGTAAATGTTGCAATTCTTAAAATAGGAACCAAGTATTCCATAGGTACTATTGCTTCCAGGCTATAAAATAACTTGAAGGGAGTCTGCGTTGTTATATTTTTGCAAGTAGTTCGATAAGTCCATAATATCGCTGGAATTCTCAAATCCCAATCATCTCTGTTAAAACTGCAAATCTTAGTCAGCGTTGTATCCAGAATCTTATTGAAAGCTTCGACTATACCATTCACCTGTGAGTGGTATGGCGTGCTCTTCTGATGGTGAACTTTGAACTCTTGAGTCAAGGCTTCAATAGTTTTGTTAATGAAGTGTGTGCCTTGATATCTCATAAGGATCTTTGGGAATCCAAATCTAGATATGATATTATCAAAGATGAACCATGTAGTTGTAGCTTCACTACAGTCCTTAACTTCTCTTGCTTCTGCCCATCTGGTCAAATACTTTGTAGTAGTGATAATGTATTGAGCTACTGTGTGCTTTCCTGGTGGGTTGATAGGTCCCACAAAGTCAATAGCCCATTTCTCAAATGCATGTAAAGTTAACTGAGGTGCTAAAGACATCTCATCCCTTCTTGATGGATTCCCTACTCTTTGACATACATCGCAGGCTCTGTAGTATTCCTTAGCATCCTTATGTAGAGTGGGTCACCAGAGGCCAGCTCTGAGAATTTTTTGCATTGTTTCTTTCCCTGCATAATGTCCTCTGGTGATGCATTCATGTGCTTCTGCAAGGATTAATGGTCTTTCTGATTCCATAACACATATTATTAAGATCTCATTTGGTCCCATATTATATAACTGCCCAACTATAAGTTGAAAATATACAGCGCGAACTACCAACTATTTCTTCTGAATGAATGTATACTCATGATGTGCCATTCTTGTGGACAGGAACTGTACTATCTCGATGAAGTGATCATCGAATTTACTGATGGCCAACAACTGTGCATCTGGTAGTGTATCATCCAAACTAGTAGGTTCCTCTCCATGTTCTAACCTGGATAAGTGGTCGGGTCCCTTATTCATTCTTCCTGGCTTGACCACAATCTCAAAGTCATACTCCTAGAATAATAATAGCCATCTGCATATTCTCCCCCCCAACACTGGCTTGTTGACTAAGTACTTTAATGCAAAATGATCAGTAAACATCTTAAAATTCCCCCCTAACAAGTAGTGTCTAAACTTCTGCAGCGCATATACCATAGCTAAGCCTTCTCTTTCAGTGGTAGTATAATTCATTTTAGATGTAGAAATATTCATGCTAGAAAAGGCTATAGGGTGGTCAAATCTCCTGCACCTGGCTGTGCTAAAACCGTTCCTAATGCAATGGATGAAGCATCGACATGAACATTGAATTCCTTACTCCAATATGGGAAAACCAAAATAGGCGCAGTGACCATTTTCTGCTTTAGTGTGTCGAAGCTCTGATGGCATTCCTCTGTCCATTGAAAATTACTATCCTTCTTTAATAGCTTCTCCATAGGTGTTGTTATCTGTGCGTAGCCCTTAATAAACTTTATGTAGTATCTAGTATGTCCCAATGCAGTGCGCAACTGTCTAACCGAAGTAGGAGGAGGTAGATCAACAATGATATAAATCTTGGAAGGATCTTCCAACAACCCCTACTTACAAACAATATGTCCTAACAACACTCCAAAACGTGAAAAGAGAATGTACTTCTTCAAGTTCAGGGAAATTTGACATTGCATGCACTTATCTAACATTAATCTCAAACATTCAATATGATCTTTTAGTAGGCTAAAAATGGTCCAATCATCAAAGTATGCCTCCAAAAACTTGTGTAAAAATTCCTTAAATGCTTTAGGCACCACCCTGGAAAAGATGGTTGGTGCATTATTCAAACCAAAAGGCATCACAGTGTACTGAAAAGAACCCCATTCTGTTGCAAATGTAGTCTTCAATCTGTAAAGATAAACTAGTTAATTGATTCAAAATCTGACTCATACCTGTATTGGATTCTCCTATAGGGGTTGCTTCTAGTTTCATGGAAATCTCTAATGCCTCAGCTTGTGAAGCAACCTTTTTTTGCATCAGAGGAACTATAATGTGTGGCAGGAGGGCAGCGATGAAGTATTCCTTATGTTGTTCGTCTGGAATCTAAAAACTTAAATGGCATGTCAAGGTCTTAAACCTCTGATCAAATTCCCAAACAGTTTCAGTCATCTTCTGCTTGATTTCCTTTAACTCTGTAATGCACTGCGACTTCGACTTAGGCTTCTTGAACTCTGCACTCAATGCAGTCTTGATGTCATTCAACAGTTTAGGCTGTACAGATCCTGTAACAAATTTCATATACCAGCTCAATGCATGTTCCCTCAAGGTAGTACTAAACTGAGCTCTCTTAACAACTTCGTCGGTGACTTGCTTAATTCTCCATACAACTTCGCATAAAAACCAATGTTGGTCAGGATTTTCAGATCCATCTCCTCTGAAAATGGGTAACCTCATTTCATCTGCCATGGATCTTCCTTGGTTTCTCGACTGAGTATGTACTAAGTTGCTTGTAACAATACTTTGAGTGCTCTGATTACTCTGGTTACTCTGGTTACTTAATGATGCTAAAACAACAGGAGGAGTAGTAATACTTACTTCGCCAATAGACACAGTCCCTGAAGTTTCTGGTTCTTCTCAGCGAAGTTCTTCGGTTTCTACTTCCTCTTCCCTTGCGAACTCTGAATACTCTTCATCTGATCGCCCTGCTTATTCTCCACTGTAGAAATCTTCATCTTGTGCCAATGGCCCATAACTCTGCTTAAACAAGTTCGCAAGAGGAACCTTTCTGAATGATCTCCCACTACGCGTGTGTCCAGCCTCTACATCACTGTCCCTGTCTGAATTTTTGAACATTAGCTTTAAAATCCAACTGATTACTGTATATTCAAGATATTTTTCTCATGCAATAGCATCTTAATCCTCAACTTCAAAAAGTGTAGAAACTTTCCTCTAGGTCACTTGAAGAAGTATCTCTTTGCTTGGCTATATGATTCCACTCTATCAATAGAAAATTCAGTAATGTACCCTCCAATAGTGTTATCAAACCAGAGATCCACTGCTCTAGACATAACGTTATTGAATCTCTTGACTTTCTTAATCAGCGTCGCTGTCCAAACCACATGTGGTCTAGATCTGATTTCAAACTGAGTGTCTTCTAGTTTGACTAACTACTCGTATAACTCCTTATGAACCCCTGTAAAGAAAATCTCGTGCACATTAGTAAAGATGTACCTTCCCAACCAGTTTTATGTATTAATGCGAGGGTTCTTGTTCTGAGCTACGAAGAAGTCCCTCTCTTGTTCTTCTATCCATTTCTGAATTTCTGTCTTTGATGGAAAACACCTTGAAATTCCCTCAAGAAGATCCCGGTCCTGGCAACAAAACCATTTGTTGGCACGGGGGAAAAACCAGGGTTCAACTCTAATAGCGTACCCACAAACCCTAACTACTGGCCCTTTCGGCAACACCTGCAAAGCAGATGAAGTCTCACCTGAAGTAGAAATAGGGGGTTGCAGGACACATGTGTCTACAACCAAAGAAAATGCAAGATGATTCTAGAACAATCAATGCAAGATAACCTAGATATTCTTAACAGTCTTATACTTAGCTTCGCGAAGTTAGTTTATACCTCTTATCTTTAGTAGGAAAACAACAATGCAATAACAATATAAAAGATAACAAATAACACAACATTAATCACATAGAACAACTAGATTTTATGTGGTTCACCCTCCCCCTAGGGATACGCCCACATAACTGTGTTTATTGATTAAATAGATGAAAAATATACATTTCTGTCTGCGCACTCAGCTGCAGATCCTTCTCTCTCTTTCTCTTTATTCACTCTTCCTACGCACCCAGCTGCAGAATAGATCTTCGCACCCAACCGAAGATCCAAAATTACAAGAATGATCTAAGACATAACACTTCTTACATCTCTATATCTCCATATCAACAACCCCTCTCCACTCTTCTAGACCTCTATTTATCCTTCTATGACTCTTAGAAACCCTAGACCGAAGTCCAGGTGTAAAAACCCTAGGTACCAAAACTGTAGGTCCACATAACCCGCATTTTAAGGGCTTCGCCGACCTGTTCTTCCTTCTTCTCTGCGAGGTGATCCAAAGAACCCATTGGTGTCTTTTTTCGCTTGCTGACTTGTCCACGATCTATCTTTTTTAGTTGCTTTGTCTTCCTTAATCTTCTCTTTCAATGGTTTTCTTTCCTTTACTCTGTTCCTTCTTTTCTTCTTCTTTAGCCACTTCGACCTCTCCTTGGTTTTTGTGCCTTCTGTGCACTTCATATTTTGTCTTTCTTCTTCTTTAATGTTTTCTTTCTTCCTTAATACATGACCAAGGGCCAACAGATGCAGTTGTCACTTCAACAAGCTACATGGGAAATAACATACTTTGTAGTAATCTTTTATTCTGGCCTCCACTGAATCTCTGCATCTGACCCCTAAATTATATGTCAAATCATTACACACTAAATAGATACCTATATTCCCAAAAAACAATTGTGACCCTCAGGTCATTTCCAATTGCACCTCAACAAATTTCGTTATATTTCTTCAGTTTTGTTTTGACATTCACCCAAACTAGTCAAGAAATTTTTTCTGGAGACCATTTCCATCTACATATAATCATAATTCATATATATTATATATTGATGCTCTTGAGTCCTAGTATTCAACTTACAAACCACTCAGTTCCCTTGGAAGATTGCTTTCTTTCCAAAAGAGAAGGATTTCTTTACGTGTTTGTAGCTTCCTTTCCTGTTTTTTAGTTGCCGATGAGCAGATTATTTTCAGTTACAATAGGCAATGCGTTTTTTTTCTTTCTATTTTTGGATGGAGGAGAAGATTCACCTGCTACATTCAATTATATTCTTATACTAGCTCCCATTAAATATGGACTTTTCAGTCATTGGTTGACCAGAGGTCCATTACATGCTAAAAAATTCAATGGTTCACACCTTTTTTCTCTTCAAACGATACAAAATAATCCCATGAAAAGGTTCATGACATATCATATGTAAGATGTCCAAAATGTGTTAACATGAGGGCCTATGTTCGTAGGAGTCAAACAAACCATTACCAGATAGAATTAAGCATACGTGGGCTTGAAACTGATCTATAATACTGGAAGGTTCTTGGATTCAAGGACTATGGTTAAAACTGTTTGGGTGTACAGTTACGAGAAGCCATTGATATCTATCCATGTTTTTCAAATTACCTCTGACAGGTTATTTTCAGGACTTTCCTCCCCTTGATATTTTTGACCACCATAAATTTTATCCTCACTGCAACATTGCTAAAACTACAATATGATTATCTTGAAGTGCTTGATTTGATTCAGTATAAGGGATTTCCAGTACACTCAATTTGTGCTGAATATCACTGACAAGTTGGTAAGTCTTCTCTATGAGATAATTGTAGTGTTTAACATATTTTAAAATAAGTTATTGAATCCTTTTGTTGTTAAAAAATAGTAGCTTTGAAATTTTACTCAAGTTATTTTGTGCTTACAATATTTTGATTTTGTGTTGATGTTTACTTCAGCTGCAAATTGACCATCACACCATGATTATTTGTTGACAATGGAGAGGAGATATTTATTTTGAGATTTTTTAAGTCCATTGCCATTTCAACATTTTTTTTAAATAGTACAGGCAATTGTGAAAATTTTAACATTGGTTGTTGTAGTAGTTTAATGCCCGACTCTTGCAACTTTCTTTTGAATGTATTTAAATCATAACATTGACCTTGATCTATATTGATTCCATAAAGGCATATTTTATTCATAATCAAGTCTCAACCTCATGGAGTGGTATAGGAAGCAGGGTATTAATGTGAAACCAAATGCCAACGTGGGAATATGTCTTTTTTAGAGAATTTAGACTGTTGGTGGATTTAGTAACATACAAAACTATCAATACAAATAGCTAACCACATTGGAAAAAAAAATATTGCAAGCATTATCCAATACTCCATGAACCCTAACCTTAACAATTTTTGGATATTGGGGTCGAGGCAATTTTTTGTTATGGAAAGAAAATATGCTCCCTCTATTATATTTGTGGATGAAATTAACAGTATAGGATCTGCTCAAATGGAGCTTGGTACTGGAAATGGTTGTAGTGAAGTCCAATGAACTATGCTTAAGCTCCTTAATCAGTTTGATGGGTTCGAGTCATCTAATAAAATTAAGGTGGAGCATATGTTTAATGACAATTTGATGCAGTTTGTGAATGTCAACCTAGAAGATGTGAAGGATTCAGAGGTTGAAGGCACTTTGTTCAAATTTGAGGGTTTGAATGCTAATCCGTCATTTTTTCTATTTGGTTCTGGTTTTCGAGTATGTGTTGGAAAGAAATTTGTGATTTTTGAAATGACAACATTCTTAGCATCAATACTTCAACGTTATGAGATTAAAATGAGTCTTGATTCCTATTTGGATCCAATGCCAAAGATTGAGAACTATATTCTGCATTTTGTTTGCAAGTCCCAAGCTAATACTTGTGCTCAAGAATTATTGAAGAAAGTTAAAGAGGGACATGGTTTGTTTTTGCTTGCACCATAGGAAGAATTTTTTTTAAGTTGATATGAAGGATTTTCCAATAAAGAGGGATTCATTTCCTGAAATGCACACACAAATGATGATCAATTTGTTTTTCCAAAGCTTGTATGTTTAGTATTGGAATCATTTACAAGAGGGCATGCCTACTGAAAATGAGAATAAAGGGATATTAAGGAAGATGGAACCATCAAGAGATTTTTTCCATTCGAATTTGGGAATGATGTTGATAAAACCCATGCAATGGAGCTTGGAAAGACCATGTTTTCTACGGAAGTGAAAATTCGCAGGGCGATCCTTTATACATATGTATCTAACAAAGGTTTTGCTGGGAGGTTTTTTCCAAGTTTGAAGCAATTGGGCCTTACAGCCCCTCCAAGGGATAAAATTTTCATATTTGGAGATGGAAATGCCAAAGTTGTTTTAGTAAAGGAGAAATCTAAGGGAAAAGAAGTTGTGGTGTATCAGATAATATCTCAGATGATTAAAGAGGTTGTCAAGCAGGTCGTAGAGGAAATTGCAAGTGAGGAAGAACATGTTCAAGAGGATATTCCTATGGAGCAAAAAAAAGAGAATCAGCCCTATGAAAGTCCTCCATAGAAGGCTCAATATTCCAGAAAAATTTACACAAAGCTATATAATAAACTTAGACTCAAGGAAAAATCCAGGACAAATCCTGAATTGTTGAAGCCTATCACTATTAATGATGAAGAAGAGGCACAGACTCTAGAAATACCTACTCCTAATTCATTTAAATCTAACAAAGTAAAAACAATGAAGAAGTCGGTTAAAAAACCTGCAAAGAAACTTGCCAAGCAAATAAACATCAAGGAAAAGGAGTCATCAGTTAAGGCACCAGTAAGAGAAACACAGGATCTACGACGAATAAAGATAGCTTGTCCATATTGGTAGAGGCAGCTCAAATGATTTAGGATGGAGGTGTGAAGATAATTTTCAGTTTTCCTGACTTGTTTTTGATAAGGGATAAGAAGATAACGATGGTGAATTGTCCTTTAAATCTATGTTGAGGAAACCTAAATTACCGAACTATAACGTTTTCTAATATATATGCCATTTCCAAAAAATTTGGTAGTGCTGGTCAAACATATAGCTATCTCCTTAAACTTATCATAAAATAATTTTCCCAGGAGAAGTTTGTCTATTTTTGGCTAAAGGCATAGGTGGAAGACATATCCCAGATTTGGTGGCAAGATTTTTGGAAATTATAGCATTCGAGGATACAAGGGGTAATCAAGGCACAAACTTAGCAGTTAGGTGCATATTTCAAGGCAAAGATCATGAATGAAAGATGTGTTCCAGATTTGATGGCAACAGGAGAAATTGGTGGAAAATTTCCAACTTGAAGATCATTCCAACTCCAGCATCCTTAGCAGCTCGAGACACCTACTGCAACCTGTTTATTTTAGTTTATTTATTATGATTTTAATTGATTTTATTTCCAATAAATCAACAAGATGTTGTTATTATTTTTTTATTTAAACAATACTTTTGCAAGTAAAAGGGGAAACTAGGGTAATCGTTCTAGAAACAAAGTGCTATAATTATATTAGTCATAGCATGGAAATGTTGGGATTCTCTAAATTTTATTAATGAGAGATTATTCCACATAGATCAGAAGGTTTTATCCAATTTAATTTCAGGACAGAGATACCCAATATATTTTACTTATTTAAATCTTGCATGAGAGCCTCCAACTGTAACCTTTTATTTTCATCAATTCTTAAATTTCCAATCCTAAATACTGCAACTCAACCCTACAAACTTAACCATTCTCTTTCTTCTTCGATGTTAATACAATGTTCATGTACTAGCATTGACACCAATATTTATTCAACATTTATCTTTACTATTCAGTACCTTTATTATTCATGGTGGTAAATGATTGGAAATTAAAATCTACCATGCCACCTCATTCATAAATACAAAATTTGCTTTGATTCTCTCCTTTGCATTCCTATGCTATAGAAAGTTATTGTTACTGGAACAAAAATCCAATGGCATGGGTACCTTCCAAAATACCATGGTTTAGTCTGTGCATGCAAAATAGGCATGCAACACCAAGCAATAGGGTTGGTGTGCATGCCAAATTGGCATGCACACCAAGCAATAGGGTTGGTGTGCATGCAAAATTGGCATGCACACCAGCCAATAGTGTTGGTGTGCATACCAATTTGGCATGCAGAGAAGCCATAGGGTTGTTGTGCATGCCAATTTGGCATGCACACCTTATAATTTTACTTATTATATGCATGTTATAACCTTCTATCCATTCTAGTATCAATTATAGAAATGGTTAATATTTCAAAAAGAGTAAGTTTTCAATTGGTTGCTCGAGCGAAGTTCCTCTGGACCTTGTTGATCTCCCACTGCACCTTGAGTTAAGTCAAGGAAAGGCATGACAATGCCAAGGAAAGGTATGGCATGTCAAGGTAGGGAGCATGTCAAGGCATGGCAGGTCAAGAAAAGGAAAGGCATGGCATGTCAAGGCAAGGCATGTTAATGCAAGTCATGGCATGTCATGAAAGGGCATGTCAATTTAAGGCAAGGTCTGTCAAGGAACGACAAGGCATGTCAAGGCAAGGAATTTCAAGGAAAGGCATGGCATGTCAAGGAAAGGCATGGCAAGGAAAGACAAAGTAATGCATGTCAAGGCAAGTCATGGTAAGGCATGACAACACATGGAAAAGCATGGCATGTCAAGGAAAGGCAAGACATGTTAAAGCAAGGCATGGATTGTCAAGGAAAGGTAAGGAAAGGCAAGGAAAGACAAGGTAAGACATGACTTGTCAAGGCAAGGCATGGCAAGACTAGGCATGGCATGTCAAGGCAAGGCATGGCATATCAAGGCAAGGCAAGGCATGGCATGCCAAGGAAATGAAAGTCATGTAATGTCAAGGAAATGTAATGGCATGTCAATTCAAGACAAGACATGTCATAGAAATTCATGCCAAGGTAAAGAATTTCATGTCAAGGCAAGGAATGGCATGTCAAGGCAAGGAATGGCATGTCAAGGAAAGACAAGGCATGGAATGTCAAGGAAAGGCAAGGCATGACATGTCAAGACAAGGCAAGACATGTCAAGGCAAGGCATGGAAAGGCTAGGCATGGGATGTCAAGGCAAGGCAAGGCATGGCATGTCAAGGCATGGCATGTCAAGGCAAGGCAAGGTTAGTCAAGGAAAGACATGTCAAGTCAAGGCAAGGCATGTCAGGGAAAGGCAAGGCAAGGAAAGGAATGTCAAGGCAAGACATGGCAAGGAAAAGGAATGCATGTCAAGGAAAGGCATGGCAAGGCTAGGCATGGCATGTCAAAGCAAGGCATGGAATATCAAGGCAAGGCAAGGCATGGAATGTCAAGGCAAGGAAAGGCATGGCATGTAAAGGAAATTCAAGTCATGTCAAGGCATGGCAAGGAAAGGCATGTGAAGGAAAGGAAATGGCATGTCAAGTCAAGGAAAGGCAAGGCATGTTATGAAAAGGTATGTCAAGGCAAGGAATGGAATGTCAAGGAAAGGAAAGGCATGGCATGTCAAGGCAAGGAAAGACATGTCAAGGCAAGGCATGGCTTGTCAAGGAAACTCATGGCTTGTCAAGGCAAGGCATGGCAACGCTAGGCATGGGATGTCAAGGAAAGGCAAGGTATGACATGTCAAGGCAAGACATGTCAATGCAAGGCATGGCATGTCAAGGCAAGGCATGTCAATGCAAGGCAAGGTCTGTCAAGGAAAGACAAGGCATGTTAGGGAAAGGTATGGAAAGGTGAGGCAAGGCAAGGAATGTCAAGGAAAGACATGGCATGCCAAGGAAAGAAGTGGAAAGGAAAGGCAAGGGAATGCATGCCAAGGAAAGGAAAGGCATGGCATGTCAAGGAAAGGCAAGACATGTCAATTCAAGGCATGGCTTGTCAAGGCAAGGCATGGCAAGTCTAGGCAAGGAAAGGCATGGCATGTCAAGGAAAGACATGCCAATGAAAGGCATGGCATTTCAAGGCAAGGCATGTCAATGCAAGGCATGGCATGTAAAGGAAAGGCATGCCAATGCAAGACAAGGTCTATCAAGGCAAGGCATGTCAAGTCAAGGAAAATAATGTCAGGGAAAGGCATGGAAAGGAAAGGTGAGGAAAGGAATGTCAAGGCAAGGCAAGACATATCAATTCAATACATGGCAAAGCAATGCAAGGGAATGCACGATAAGGAAAGGAATTGCAAGGCAATTCATGGTAAGGAATGTCAAGGAAAGGCATAGCATGGCATGTCAAGGCAAGGAAAGACATGTAAAGGAAAGGCATGGCTTGTCAAGTCAAGACATGAGAAGGCAAGGAAAGACATGTCAAGGCAAGGCATGGCTTGTCAAGGCAAGGCATGGCAAGGATAGGCATGACATGTCAAGGCAAGGTATGTAATATCAAAGCAAGGCAAGGCATGACATGTAAAGGCAAGGAAAGGGATGGCATGTCAAGGCAAGGTAAGACATGGCATGTCAAGGCAAGGCAATGACATGTCAAGTCAAGGCAATACATGTAAAGGAAAGGCATGCCAAGGCAAGGCATGGCATGTCAAGGAAAGACATGGCATGGAAAGAAAACACGTGACATGTCAAGGCAAGGCAAGACATGTCAAGGAAAGGCATGGCTTGTCAAGGAAAGGCATGGAAAGGCTAGGCATGACATGTCAAGACAAGGCATGGCATGTAAAAGCAAGGCAGGGCATGTAATGTCAAGGAAAGGCAAGGCATGGCATGTAATGTCAAGGCAAGGAAATGGAATGTAAAGTCAAGCCAAGGAATGCCAAGGGAAGGCATGTCAAGGAAAGGAAAGGAAATGCATATCAAGGGAAGGCATGGTATGGAAAGGAAAAACATGGCATATCAAGGCAATGCAGGGCATGGCATGTCAAGGCAAGGCAAGACATGTCAAGGAAAGACATGGCTTGTCAAGGAAAGGCATGACAAGTCTAGGCATGGCATGTCAAGGAAAGGTAATGAATGTCATGTCAAGGCAAGGCATGTCAATGCAAGGAAAGGTATGTCAAGGAAAGGCAAGGCATGTCAGGGAAAGGCATGGAAAGGGAAGGAAAAGAATGTCAAGGCAAGGCATGGGATGTCAAGGAAAGGTATTCCAAGGAAAGTCATTGCAAGGCATGTCATGGTAAGGCATGGTAAGGCATGACAATGCATGACAAAGAATGGTATGTCAAGGCAAGACATGGCTTGTAAAGGCAAGGCATGGTTTGTCAAGGAAAGTCATAGGCTTGTTAAGGCAAGGAATGTCAAGGAAAGGGAAGGAATGGCTTGTCAAGGCAAGGCATGGAAAGGCTAAGCTTGGCATGTCAAGGCAAGGTATATCATGTCAAGGAAAGGAAAGGCATGGCATGTCAAGGCAAGGAAAGACATTTAAAGGAAAGTAAAGGAATGTCAAGGCAAGGTATGGCATGTCAAGGAAAGGCATGACATGACAAGGCAAGGCATGGCATGTCAAGGCAAGGAAAGGAAATACATGTCAAGGAAAGGCATGGCAAGGATAGGCATGGCAAGGCAAGGCATGGCATGTCAAGGCAAGGAAAGGCATGGCATGTCAAGGAAAGGCAAGGCAAGGCAAGGCAATGGCATGTCAAGGCAAGGCAAGGCATGGCATGTTAAGGAAAGGTAATGGCATGTCAATTCAAGGCATGTCAAGGCAAGGAAGGGAATGTCAAGGAAAGGAATGGCATGGAAAGGAAAGGCATGGCATGTCAAGGCAAGGAAAGATATGCCAAGGCAAGGCATGACTTGTAAATACAAGGCATGGCAAGGCTAGGCATGGAATGTCAAGGAAAGGCATGGAAATTCAAGGCAAGGCATGGAATGTCAAGGAAAGGCATGGAAATTCAAGGCAAGGCATGGCATGTCAAGGCAAGGCATGGCATTTTAAGGCAAGGAAAGGTCTATAAAGGCAAGGCATGTCAAGGCAAGGCAAGGCAAGGCATGTTAGGGAAAGGAAAGAAAAGGAAAGGAAATGCGAGGAATGTCAAGGGAATATATGGCATGTCAAGAAAAGGCATGCCAAGGAAAGGAAAGGCATTGCAAGTAAAGTGATGGTAAGGCATGACAACACATAGAAAAGAATGGCATGTAAAGGAAAGGAAAGACATGTCAAGGCAAGGAAAGACATGGCTTGTCAAGGCAAGGCATTTCACGGCTAGGTATGACATGTCAAAGAAATGCATGACATGTCAAGGAAAGACAAGACATGTCAAGTCAAAGCATGGCTTGTCAAGGAAAGGCATATCAAGGCTAGGCATGGCATGTCAAGGCAAGGCAAGGAACGTCATATCAAGTCAAGGCAAGGCATGTCAAGGAAAGGCATGTGAAGGCAAGGAAATGCATGTGAAGGCAAGGCATGGCATGCCAAGGAAAGGAAAGGCAAGGCATGGCAT
Source organism: Picea engelmannii (assembly GCA_009831015.1). Classification (NCBI taxonomy): domain Eukaryota; kingdom Viridiplantae; phylum Streptophyta; class Pinopsida; order Pinales; family Pinaceae; genus Picea; species Picea engelmannii. Next base: position 141,502 of record ML782601.1, on the reverse strand, counting down.
GTCAAGGAAATGCAAGACATGTCAAGGCAAGGAAATTCTTGTCAAGGCTAGGCATGGAATTGTTTTATGATCTTTACTAATGTTTATTAGAATTGTTGAATGTTTTACATCATTGGAATGACATCTTAGCTGTAACGTATTTGAAATTTTATTATCGTATGTGCACTTTGATATGATGTAATATGATTATCATTTCATTTCATATGTTGTAATACTAGATATATAATAGAGAAAATAATTATTGCATGAAATAAATAATAACTTTTCATTCTAAATGTTTTTTTTTGTAGAACAAGGATCTTCTAGAATATCTGTATCATCCTCAACAAATAGATCTAGATCATGACATTGGGTTCGATGCTGAGATGCCATATGATGCTCATGATGAAATAGATATAGATGACACCGATGTCGATGTCGACACTGATGTAGATGACGATGATCATGATCATGATGGTGATCATGATGCTGAGGAAGTTGTTGGTTACAACCAGTGACATTCATGATCATATAGACTGCATCATGGATAATTTTTTATATATTGTTATAATTCCTCTTTTCATGGTTAGTATCATATGTATCATTTTCACGGCCTCCAGTACCATATTATTGATTTGTATCATTTTGACATGCTTCATGTTGAAATATATTGTTTGGACATGACATATCATATTGACTTGTATCATTTTGTCTTACATAATTTATCATTTTTATTTATATCATTTGTACATGATGTATCATTTTGACTTATGTCGACTATTGGACATGTATCATTTTCAGATGTTATTGATCTACTGACATATGTATTTGAATTTCATTTGTTTTAGTTATATATGATGATGAT
>ML782601.1:104898-140558 GCA_009831015.1 Picea engelmannii | reverse complement strand
ACCAAAGAATTTCTAAGTCTTGATTCCGGATAATGAGCTGAAGTCGACGGAACAAAACTCGTCACAGGAGGGCCTTGATGTATCCCCCATCAATGACACGAAATGAGTAACAGATTTTGAAGGTGAAACAGAGTATGATGTAATTTGAACTGGACACAAGGAAGTTCGACACAGAGAGAATGGATAACTGCAGATGGCTGACTCAATATAGGTTTCAGATGGACTTCTCTTGAACATATGAACGACACGACCAATGAATTGACAGCATTGAATCAAAGATGACATAGGGAATGGCCTTGTAACAAATCAAATGAGAGACAAATGGATTTCCCAAATCGGCTTCAAATGATGAATAGGGGGTGTCATGTTCAAGAGTGACACTTACTGCCAATCAATACGAAGATGAAAACATATCCCTTTCCCAAATTTTCCCCCACCATTTCTTGCGAGTACCTCTTTATTTTTACGCAAGCTTGAGGAGGATAACATATGCTTGTTGATGTAAGCTCATCCTTCAGACGAGTCCTTCAAATTATGTTTAACGAACCCTAAGAAGGAGTGGTTCGGTCCCATTACGGTTCTGTCAATGTTTGTTTAACGAGTCCAAAGATAGAAAACTCGAAAGTTTTTCAAGATTATAGAGTTTAGAAAAAAACTTAAAAGAGAACTCTCTCAGTTCCTTTTTCGTAAAATAGTCTGGGTGAGACCGAAAAAGAGATAAATTATCACTCACCAGATACTTACTTCAGATACTTTATCGAGCGTGAAAATAGCAAGGTCGCTCGATGATCTTTTCATGTTTAGAGAGTCTGAAAAGAGCTTAAAGAGGACTCCAGGGGGGTTCCTTTTTCGTATAACCTTGTTGAGCCCGAAAAAGTGATAAAAGTATGCTCGATCGCGTTCTCATGTATTTTCGAGCGCAAGAACGGATAAAGACCACGCTCGAGGTTTTATATAAAAACCATAAAAAATAATCAAAACATGCGATGACAAAGAAAAACATGTCCGTATCCTTGGATTTGACCATCAAAATTATCATGCCTGCAAAAGTTACACTCAAAATGACATTATGGATTAGGGTTTAATGGATAAATAATCATAAAAAACCAAATGACATAGTAAAAGTAAATAAAAAGGAGTAAATACTCTTTTTACGACATCATTTTTACCTTTCCACTATTTGAGCTCAAAAACCCCTCTTTTACCCTCAAAGTTCGCCGTCAGATTACGGGAGCTACGAGAGACCATTCAGTGAGCCGTCATCGACAGTAAGGTAGACTCCTTGTCCTTAACACTTTCATGGTTTAATTTTGCAATTTCATTGGTTAAATTTCATTTTTAGGTTGATTTTGCAAGCCCTAATTGCGCACTGCCATTCTCGCAGGCAGGCTACACGGGACCTGTAAGAATGGGTGATTCTCGCAGGTGGCCCATGAGCAGCCTGCGAGGTTCTCTCACTTTGCACATAGGTCACCTGCGAGAACCGCAAAGCTCAATTTTTTTTTTTAAATTTACCCAATGAACAAGAACCAAATCATGAAAAAAGTTGCTAACCTTCTTTTTGTGTTCCTTATGCAGATAATTGGCCACCAAAATGGTGCTTGAATGGCACGAAAGGAAGCACGAAGAAGATAATGCAATGGCCGAAAATCATCCACCTACTATTGCTTCTTTGAGAGACTGTGTACTCCTGAAGTACTTTCGTATCTCGGGCATGAGGGCCTAAGTCAGGTTGTTAGAGTACCTGGTGCGTATGTGGGACCCTGATCAGTAGGTATTTCATGTGGGTGTCCACACACTGTCCTTAGATATTGAGGACATTTATTTTTTGACTGGATTGTCACGGCGAGGGTACTATGTGAGCCTGATTGGTAGCAGAGGTGGTGGGCTGCAGATGAGTGAGTACTGTCATTTACACTGCGTTCCCAAGGCTGAGAGAAAGAAAGGAAACGTAGTTATCTGGGGGGTACGAGACTTGACCCTCCATACTATCCTATTCACCATAGCTCGGATGGCTGGGAGTTCTGCTCCTCACATGGCGTTACAGAGTTACTTCCAGTATGCTATTGAGTGTACTGAGCCTCGAGTGTTCAATTGGGCAGATGTTGTTCTTTGCAGTATAAAAAAGCAGTTGACCAAATGTAGACAAGGCGAACTGAAGCAATTCGGGTACGGATCTTTGTTGGTATCCTTCTTCCTTTAGCAGGTCCCATTACTGAGGCTACAGGTGGAGTGGAATTTATCGGCTCCCAGGGATCCAAGGATGCTGAGATGGTGTCAACTCATGGCCCAACACGTAGCAGGACCGATCATCAAATATGATGATACTTTCTTTGACTGACTTCAACCACAGATGTTGATGGTTGATGACTATTCTTATGTTGGGTTGGATTTCCGAGGAGATCCGGATTTAGTACTGCCAGAGGATGCTCAGTGGGGGGACCTTGGTAAGAAGTACACTCATTTTTCTTTTTAAATGTTTTGTGAATTTTTATCATATTCAAATGTTTTTGTTTTATATGTTCGTCCAAAGACTAATACAAAATCATTTGTTGATGTCACAGATGTTGGACCTTACAGACCTCCTGGTACTTCTCCCATCCAGTGGTGAGGAGAGGTAGCGGCAGTGCCACAATATGCTGAGGATTATCAAGTGGTGGAACAAAATCTGGAAGGCTTGACTGCAGATATTCCAGACATGACTCTGGAAGAGGTTCCACGACGCGATTAACGTCATACTATAGGGGTATCAGGGTCCATGAGTTGACTGCTCCGTAGGGTTGCTCGGGCAGTCATGTGTTACCGTGAACGTCATCCATGACGTCACTTTGTAGAGGCTATGAGCTTCAGATTTTGACATTTTGGTCTTCGGACAAACTTTTTGTAAAAACCTCTTTTGATCGTTATATATACAGACGGCTTCTACTGGTTTACCTTATATTGTGTGAATATTGATGTGATTGATTTATAAATGATTCAAATGTCTGTCCAATACATAATTAGCCAATGCATCTGTTAATGTATTTAGACATCTAGGAATATTTTGATATTCAATGTCATCAAAATAACGTTCCAAGAGGCGAATTCGCAAATACACCCGTAACAAAGTAGGACTTCGAATAGAGTAGACATTACTTAACTATAGTACTACAAGCTGCGAATCAAGTCGCACAACCAAATGACGAATTCTGAGCGAGATAACATCAACTAATAATTCAATAACGACGCTATACTATGCAATGTTATTGGTCGCACGACCGAGGCACACACCTCGTAAGGAGACAAGTTTGTTTGTAGGGGCATAAATTGCCCATGCAGCAGAAGCAAGGTTCTGAGTACTACGACTAGCACCATCAGCGAAGCCAATATAGGGTAGCGAAGACTCCGACATCTGGAAATCAAACACAACGTCACATAAGGGCAGAGACCAAATAACGACAAAAGCAAACTATAGTAACACACAAGAAGTATGATACGATAAAAATACAAGTACTTGTGCACAGATGATTTTATGCATATTACTTCTTCAAGTACAACCCATTCCTGGGTTCACTCAAAGGGATACCATTGTAATCTACCAACTCATAAGCTCCTTTTTCCAAAACTCGTCGAACGATATAAGGACCTCGCCACATGGGTTCAAATTTCCCAGCTCCTAACATATCTCGATCTTGTTCATAGAGAAGAACAAGATCACCTTCGAAGAAAATGCGAGGCTTGACATGCTTGTCGTATTGGGCCTTGACACGCTTTTTCTGGGCTTCTATGACTAGGGTGGCGTCACGTCGAGTTTCGTCTAATCGCATAAGATACAAAAGACATTCTTCTTCAGCAGAAGTGTTGGGTAGGAGTTCAACAACTAGTTTTAAAGAAGGTATCTCGCATTCGATAGGGAGAATGGCTTCTACACCATAGACTAACTGAAAAGGTGTAAACCCAGTAGCGGACTTGACGGATGTCCGGTACGCCCACAATGCCGAAAACACATTGTGTGCCAACTTGTTTTATGAATCTCTATAATTCGTCGGAGCATAGTTATGAGAACTTTGTTGATTGCTTCGACCTGGCCATTGGCTTGTGGATAATAGGGTGTTGAGTTATCATGACGAAGACCCAACTTTTCAGTAAGTTCGGACATCATAAAATTCCTAAAGTGGCTACCGTGATCAGTGACGATAGCTTGGGGAACACCAAAACGAGCTATGACGTGATTAAAAAGGAACAATGCTGTGGTCTTTCCAGTGTTTTCAAATGTCGGCATCGCCTCGGTCCATTTCGTAAAGTAATCAACGGCTACAATGATGTAACCATGCCCCCCGGCCGAGTGAGGGTGACATGTCATGAAATCGATGCCCCATTTCGCAAAGGGACCAACTGAGACCACAGGGTGAAGAGGAGAAGGATGTGACCGGATTTTCTGATTATAGGTCTGGCAGGCATGGTATTTCTGAACGACAATAATGCAGTTGTTAAATAAAGAAGGCCAAAAATACCCTGCACGTAAGATCTTCTGGGCAATAGCATACTCAGACATATGACCACCACATGCTCCGGAATAGCAGTCATTCAGAGCTTTCTCGGCTTCATCGAACGTTAGACAATGTCGAAAAATAGAGTCAATCCCCCAACGATAAAGAGTATCCCCGAGGATAATGTATTGACGAGCTTGATAGCGTATACGACGTCGGTCAGTACTGGACAAAGTTGGCTGAAAAGTCTGGGTTTGGAGATATATATTGATATCCCCATACCAAAGATCATCAGTGCTAATAAGGAAAAGAGATTCATCGGGTAATGAATCAACTGCTACATTTTCCTTTGTAGAATGGGGAAAATCGCATATCAACTCAGCAAAAACTAAGGACTTCTTGGACTTGGCGCGATCGAATTCCAAGTCAAACTACTGGAGCATCACAATCCATTTGGAGTATTTTCCCCCTAGCAATTGACGTGTCAAAATGTGTTGCATAGGGTTGCAATGAGAAATCACCGTAGTCTTGCGTGAGAGGATATAGTGCCGGAAGCGTTGAACGGCTTGAACGGCAACCAAGGCTAGTTTCTCGACATGTTGATACTTGATTTCAGTCGGCATGAGACGTCGACTCTAGTAGTAAATAACATGTTCGTTGTAAGCATCATCCTCTTGGATGAGAACCATGTCAATAGTGTAATCCGAGGCAGCAAGATAAAGGAAATAATCACGATTGTAATCGGGAGGAAAGAGAAGCGGAGCTCGCATTAGGGACAACTTCAAAGCTTCAAAAGCATTGTTGGCAATGGTATCCTAGACGAACTCTGAATCCTTCTTTAATAGCCGCATAAAACCATGAGTTATCTCGGCGTAATTTGGGATAAAACGACGAAGAAAGTTTGCTTTCCCGCAAACTTTGCAACTGGCAAAGTGTAGAAGGAGGACGGAGATTAAGGATTGCCTCAACCTTTAAAGGATCCACTCGGATCCCTTGACGCGAAATGATAAAACCTAGAAGACGGTCGGATTCCACATAGAAGACGCACTTGTGAGGATTCAAACGTATACGGTAGAACCAACAGCGAACGAAAATGGCTCGGAGATGAGTGGGGTGATCGACTCTGCGCATAGAATGAGCGGGTAAATCGTTCAAATAGGGTTGAAAGATATGTTTAATATCATGAAAAGCATAAGACATAGCGCGTTGAAAAGTTGCGCCAGCGTTCTTGAGACTGAAAGGAAGTTTCCGATAGGAAAAAGTACCCCAAGGACAAATAAAAACAGTCTTATGTTGATCCTCGGGAACAATGTTAATTTGATTATAGCTGGAGAAACCATCCATGAGAGAGAAGATTTCACTTCCTGCGCAGTCATTGACAATGTGATCGACGAAAGGGGTAGGAAAGTTGTCTTTTGGACAAGATTTATTAATATCCCTATAATCAACGCATACACGAATCATGCCTTACTTCTTGTCAATCAGGACAAGGTTGGAAACCAAGTCTGTGAGAGCCACCAGATAAATAAAGCCGACTTTCAGAAGTTTCTCAACTTCGAGCTTTATAGCAGCCACTTTACGTGGGTGGACTGGACGAAGGCATTTCCGGATGGGTTTAACGTCAGTATATGTCTTTATCTCATGTATCACAATAGTAGGGTCGATACCCAACATTTCTTCATAACTCTAGGCGAAGATGTCACAAAACTCTTTGAACAAGGACGTATAGGTGACTATTTCGTCAGGGGAACATGAAGCTCCAATATGGACATTTTCGACGATTCCAGGTTTGACGAAGATGACAATGGGAATAGTGGGTGAGATATTGCTTAAGTTTCCTTCGGCAAACACATCGTGTGCAGACTCAAGAACAGTGGAAATGACGACAATGGTTGATGGAGTCGAAATCCTTTGGCAGTTCTCAAGAGTATGTTTCTCCAGAAAGAGGATGGAACGATGATGCCCATCGTCCCAAGGGGTGTCCTCCATGACGGACATGATCATCTCATCAATGGGAAAAATAACATGAAAATGATTGGGAGACAACTCATCAAGAGAGGGGGTAGAAGGTGTTGCCGATTGAATGGCCTGGTAGGTGAATTCGACCGGACTTAACGACATTTTGTTGCCGAAATGAAGATGATCTCCAGGGTCAGGTACTATCCAGGGGTCATGAGACGCAGGAAGTTCGTGAGACGAAGTGGATATCATGTTGATGGAAGCAAAAGACGAGCGTGGAACATCGGGTGGTGGAATGGGGAAAGTACCCATTAACGAAGAGTCCTTTAAAAGGCCTACACCGACGTTCTCATAACATGGTGGGGTTTTAGCAATAAACGGTACGTTTCCTGTACGAGTATTAGAATTAAAGAAGGCTAGTTGGTCGACGGTAACAACTTTTCTTTGATGAGGGAAACGTACTACACGGAAAAGGGTCGACACAATGGCCCGCATGGAATCGATCCAGCGGCAGCCAAGCATAAGATTATAATCAAGGGGAGCGTCAAATAATTCCACTTCAACTTGGACCGTTTTACCTTCTAATGCGATGGGTAACGAAGGAATAACATCGTAGGGATTAAAACCGGAGCCATTGAAGGCTTTAAGAGTGTTTTGGGATTCATTCAATAGAGGAGAGCCAATGGCTTTCCAACAAGCAAGAGACATAGCACACGTCGAGGCACCCTCATCGATAACGGTTCGGCAAATGTTTTTGTCAGAGACAACAACTTGGATCTGGAACGCAAGTTGAGGGGGTAACCTTGGAATGTGATATTCCAAGTCAAAGACTATCAGATTCGTATCCGTTGGATCGATTCCACCGATAGCTTTCAACAAGGCCTTCCGTTGTGCGGGACAAGTTTGAAGGACTTCAAGGGCTGACATCGCAGAAGGTGCTTGAGCCAGATCTTCAACAATGTTGTAGTTCTGGGCCGCACGAGCATGAGGATTGAAAGTCAATTTCTGAATGATGCCCTTAGGGGGGGTCGCAAAACTGTGTCGAGGCTCGGTCGTTCGAGATGAAGAGGACCGTTGGTAGGTGGAGTCGTGGGAGAGGGTTGTACCAAAGAAGGAGGTAAGTCATCAACCTTCTCCTTAGAGGGAGAATAATCTTTGGCTCGAGTAGTGAGTGCAACGTTGTTCTCCTTAGAATCACCAGTACACATCAAAACATATGATGTGGTAGAAGAGGAGGGTTGATCATGGATGACCAACTGAGTCTGTTGTTGAGATGGGAAAGGTTGGGACAAGACAGCCGGTGCAGGTGGTTTTGGAGCTCCTTGAAGGAACTTAGTGACCTCGGCACGGCATGGACAATCCTTTGTGTAGTGATCATCACCACAGATAAGGCAAGAATATCGTGGTTTGCGCTTATCCCGGTCATCAACAGGGGTAGTTTTGGTTTGTTCTGCTTGAGAATTATTTTTGCCCTCCTTATTCTTGCCTCTCCCCTTTTTAGATTTGTTTTTACTAGCTGGGGTATATTGGACTGCATTTACCTCAGAAGTCTTGCCGGTAGGAGTGGCAGGAGACAGAGCATTTTGAACATTAGAAGAAGTAGATGTAGGGTTTGTGCTTGAAGCGGAATGTGATTGGGCTTGTGCAGTACCAATCACACCGTCAGCTGCATGCGAGGCAACTGGAGTAGTTGAAGTGCTGGAAGTATTAGGATGAGGTAAGTCAGGTAATAAATCGTAAAGGGTTCCCGTTTGTGAATAAACGAGGTCAAGATATTGAGCACGACTTATAGCCTGCTCTTCTGTGACTACACCACCCATGGCAATGTCCTTACCGATTTCTTTCACAAATGATTTTGTAAACCATTCTGCCAGTAACTGATCGGGGAGCTCAAGTTTAACGAGACGTCGTCTCCTTCACCACTCATGGATGTGATCATATATATGAGTGCCTTTAGTCTATTTGAAGGAAGTCAAAATCTCGGTTCCCATGTCATAACGGATCAGTAACTGGTAATGCGTAAGGAAAGCCATAGCTAAGGTGTTAAAATCATAGAAGAAACCTCGTGGAAATTCAATATACCACTTCGCAGTAGAACCGGTAAGGGTTCGTTGAAAAATACGTAAACGAATAGAGTCATCCATTAACGAGTTAGGTGAACACCATAGGTGAAAATTCATAACGTGATTGTTTGGGTCCTCTCCCACTTTGTCGTCGAATTTAGGAATGTCCGATGGAAGCTTGGTTGGTATAACAGGCCATTGGGGAGAGTGATGAATAGGATCATTTAAAATCCTTGACAAATCCGGAAGATCCAAAGTGGCGAGAAAGGGTAACTGTCGATTCACCTGCGGGTACTGGTGGCTTTGGGGAGGAAGCCCTTTCGGCAAACCAGTAGGACCATAAGCAGTCTGCATACAATGTGAAGATCCAGGCATATTCGGTGGTGGTTGGACATGATAGTAGCTCATCAGATTATACCCTGGAACAGGGGCTTGAGTTTGAGCATTCACCCCCCAAATGGGATTGAATGAACCTGGATATGGTTGGCCCATGATAGGGGGTGTGACGGATGCAGCTAGAAACTACTGCACCCCAATCGATTGAGGAGGATTTTGGATCAACTGATTCCAATACTGGGCCAAAGATGGAGGTATGTTTTTCCCATAAGGTGGGGTTACCCCCCCCATTGAAGGTGGTGTGCCAATTGAGGGCAATGTGCCAATTGGCATTTGTCAACTGAGAAGGGGTTGAGTTATACTACCTTGATGAGATTGTCCACCAATCGGAAACTGATAAGTTGGAGTGAATGACGGAATAGCGCCACTAGGATTAAGATTGCCAGTAGAAGATGAAGAAGGTCCTCCAAAAGAAAATTGAGGGAGTGTTGGAACAAAACTAGGAAGAAAGTGCCCAGAAGAAGAAGGACCACTAGGAGAGCTGGATGGAGTTTGCGTAGGAGTAGGAATAGAAGCATTTAACACACGGTATCCAGGTGGTAGTGTTGGAGCAATGTTGGGCGTTCGCGGTGTGTTGATAGGAGTAAGACTAACCGCAATAAATCCGGTTGGAACACTCGAAGTAGCTACAAGATGGGCCATTTCGGCAGGGATGGTAAAGTGATAAGCGATAGTCACCGATACAGTTTCTGTATTAGAGATTTCAAAAATCATAGGTGGGTTGGTCTCGGAAATCACAGGGGAACCTGGACCAAAAAGGTCCCGCCGAAAAACGCCCGTAGACCAAAAAGGATCTTGGTCCCCAGGTCCAGACGAAGATCCAGAATATACAACAATTAAGTCACTGGAAGAGTTTTCTTGCATAAAACATCTCTCAGAGTCGGGGTGAAGTCGAAAATCCTCTCGAGTATTTGTAATGCGAAAATGTTCTAAAGAGTCAGTGTGTTCCACTTGTGGTGTGGTGACGACTGGGACTTCACTCGGCCGAGGAGAGCCTCCAGATGTGCTTGTGGGAAAGGGTTGAGAACCTTCCAGATGCTCTGGAGATAAACCCTTCATTCTATGTGAATGACATGGAGGAGCTATTGTAAACGAGTAACAAACTTCGCGAAGAAAATCCTATGGTCAAATTCGAGAAACAAACAACACGCGCTAGTAAACAAAATCTAGGAAGCAAAAACAAGCAAACAAGGCCTTCTAATGCCGAAGCCACTAGTTGGTGATGAAATCCAACGTCGCAAAAATGAAACGAGAAGGAGCGGGGCTAGGTTGGAAAAGTTACGCTGACGACCTGCATAACGGACTTACACCTTGGTGCAAGCTCCCACACATAATCGTGGGTATACCCTCCAAGGAGCCCGAGTGAGTTTGGTCAACGTCAATTCCAGGTACCGTGAAGACTTTTCCCTCCACAGTCACCTCGGTTAAGAACCTAGAAAGATAGGCCACTAAGGTCACCAACAACAACAATAAATCCTGGGGGAACAGTCGACAGTCCGATCCACACGCAAGGGCAGGGTATCTAGCCCGAAATCAACTCAAAAGGCTTCCACTCATCATTGTGGGTATACCTTCGAGTGATCCCCGTAATACGTGCAATCTCTACACTGATATCAACAAAGCAGGGTGAATAACTCTACCAATATCAATGCGACCTCGTGCTTGACCCTTGTGTGAGAAGGACTTCCCAGGACAAGATGTTGCAAATGGAATTTAACACTCCCTAACACAAGATGTTATTGTGTTTTTGGTGCTTTTGGAGAGTGTATCTCTCTTCCTACTCCAAAGCGCTAACCTAACTAAATGTTGGTGTAAAAGAGCCCTAGAAAAGAGTTACTAGTTAAAATTTATGATTACGTAGTGTTATTAAGAGCTATTGTTTACTCAAAGGAAACGAAGGTGAAACTTATGTTGTATGACTCTGACCCAACAATGCATGGATGAGAATGAAATAGATCACTTTGCATTCAATGAATCCTATGTATGGGAGAGAGAGAAAGTTTTCCAGATCAACCGTGAACTATAATGCAAAATTTCATTTAAAATGCAAATGCAACAAATCACATATCAAATAACAATTTTCTATGCCTTTTTTTCAACGATTTCAACAATTTGATTTTCAATGTTTTTGAAGACAAAAAACGATTTTTTGAAAGAAAAACTTTTGCTCACTTTTCAAAAAGGACCCTCACTATGCCAATGAGAGTACAGAAAATAAAAAACCAATGAACAAGCAATGATACAAACCCAATCCACTCTTTCAATGAAAACAAAAATAAAAAGCAAACCAATATAGTCTTTTCAATCGCATAAGAAAAGTGATCTTTCAAACCAGAAGCACATGATAAAGACCAAGAAAAACTCAACTTTCAACCAATCACTGGGTTTTAACTAATCAAACACACTCAGATCCGAAATTAGAGAGTATGGTTTTGCCAAGAGAAGTCAAGAAACGAAAGTCAAGACAAAAGTGACAAGAAGAGCCTTCAAATCCTAAGACTATTCATGCACGCAAATGAAGACAAGAAAGACATCAATCAATGGTCCAAGAAACTCTTATGAGGCAACTAAACTGATCTGGGCAGTTGAAGATGCCAAAAATCAAATCCAATTTTTTTGAAAAATGAGTTCGCAGGCTGGCAATACTACACAGTGCGAGAATTAGTGATTCTCGCAGGTGACCCTTGAGTAGGGTGCGAGAACCTCGCACTGAATTCTGAAGGGAGAATGCGAACCCTACCTATTCTCGCAGGCTACAGTGAAGTGCAGTGCGAGAATGTCTGAACATAGTCAAAATTTTGGAAAATGGAGCAAAATTTGAAAAGGCCTCTGGACCCAGAGGGTCTACCAGGATATCCTGAAGACTCAGAGATTGATAGGACAGGAGAAAAGTAAAACCAGAGAAAATGGCCACAGAAAAATACCAAAAGCCACAAAGAAAATGGGATGATCCCCAGTATGATCGCCAATTTTGTTATCGGACTAATCGGTAGGTGCAGACACTAACAGATCTCCCTAGATCCACCTGGATCTAGAACAAAACAGGACAGGACATGACTCTTTCCCTAAGTTTTAACCATTGAATTGACTAGGAGGAATGAACAAGTAACATACCTTATTATCGCTTCCTAAGGTCTTTGTTGCTCCCGCTTCGCTCCAGTTATCTCGTGAAGTCAAGACCAAAACAACACAAACCAACCAAAGTGAAGATAACACAATATATTCAATAGTCAACCTATGGGTATGATCAAGAAATTACACAATAAAGTGGAAATAGCTTTATGGGAAAGGGACATGCCACTGTATCATATTAATGGAAAGTAAAGATTACAACTTGAGCCTTGATGTCGCAAACTTCCTTTCGATGGCTCTTGGCTCCAACACACACACTTGCTCAACCCTTGTATGAAGAAGATCAAATCCTCTTGATAGAATTGCTAGAGTCTCCAAGCTGTTGTTCAGCTAAGTCCTTCACACAATTATTTCACCAATTCTCCAATGAATCTTGCTTAACCTTTTCCATGAGAATTCTCTCAATATATAGGAGAGAATGAATTAGTTACTTGGATAAGAATGATCCCAAAATATCAGGGAATCCAATACTAGGATAACCATTCGAATGCCAACCCATCCTTCTAGAAGATTCCCTTCTAGAAACATCGAGAATTCATCTTTTTCCATGCTTTAGGAAGAGTTCGCACCCTAGTTGTTGAACACAGTGAGAGAAGTTTGCACCCTAGCTTAAGACAGCCTGCGAGAATCAGGCATTCTCACACCCAAATATACTAGTAGCCTGCAAACCTTCTTCAAAAATGAGTTTTCTGGGAAGATATGAAAGTAACTTTTCTCAGGAGAAAGTTCTAATGAAGAGCCTAAGTACACCATCATCAATACATCATCATGACGACCAAAATCATGGGTAACAGCATGTCTTCAATTATTCGATTGACCCTCTCTGTTATCCCATCTGTTTGGAGATGATATGTTGTGCTAAAGTTTAGATTTGTGCCAAATCCTTTAAACAATCTCCTCCAGAAATTGGAGGTAAACTTTGTATCTTTGTCTGAGACAATTTTCCTAGGTATCCCATGCAACCTAGAAATTTCCTTCATGAAAATTTCTGCAATATTAGCCGCTATATGTTTTGTCTTCACATGCACAAAATAAGCAGTCGCTGTTAATTTGTCAACCACCACCATGATTGAATCATGTTGCTTATTCGTTCTGGGTAATCCTATGATGAAATCCATGGTGATCACTTCCCATTTCTTCTATGGGATTGGCAATGGCTGCAGCAAACCCGTTGGGTTCCTATGCTCATCCTTCACCTTCTGACATTTCATACATTGAGTGATGTAATCAACAACATCCTTCTTCATTCCCAGCCAAAAGAATTTGCTTCTTACTGTTGTAATTGTTTTCTGGTAACTAGGATGTCCTACATAAGGAACATCATGCATTTCCTTCAATACCAAATTCCTCAGTTCTTTGGAGCTAGGAACATAGATTCTATTTTTATGCATGAGTAATCAATATTCCCTTATCTCATACTCCTTTCTTTTATGTTGTACATTTCCTTTCTGTAAATTTTCCTTTACCTGTAGGTAATGCTAATCTATAACAAGACCATCTAAAATTCTGCTCTTCAAGTCCGACTGATGCATACTGACAACAATATCATGCATGAGATGCACTCTTCTACTAAGCACATCGACAACTTTATTTTCCTTTCCTTTGATATGCTTGATATCAAAGTCATATTCACTTAAAAATTACAACCATCTTGTTTTCCTGACATTCAAGGTCGGCTATTATAAAAGATACTTCAGGCCAATGTGGTCTGTCCTTAATTTGAATTTCTTCCCCATGACGTAATCCCTCCACATCCTCAAGGCGTGAACAATGGCAACAAGTTCCAAGTCATGCGTGGCATAGTTCCTCTCATGTTCCTTAATCTTTCTGGACTCATCCAATGACATGTCCATTTTGCGTGAGGACTCCCCCAATTCCTTCCATACATGCGTCTGTACATACCACAAAGCTTTCATTTGGGTCAACAATCTTTAACACAGGTGCACTAGTAAGTAATTCCTTCAACAGATTAAAATTATTTTCACAATTGAGTGTCCATTCAAATTTAGTTCCCTTATTTTGCAAAGAAGTGATGGGATGAGAAATCTTAGAGAACCCTACTATGAACCTTTTGTAGTAGCCAACTAATACCATAAAAGATATGACATCTGACACATTTCTGGGTGTTGGACATCCTCTAATGTCTTCAATCTTCTCTGGATCTACTGCTATGCCCTGTTCTGAAATAATGTGTCCCAAGTAATGGATCTTCTTTTGATAAAAATAAAACTTACTCAACTTGGCATACAACTGAAGTCCTCTCAGTACTTGCAACACTAGTCTTAAGTGATGTTCATGCTCCTCTTCAGACTTAGAAAAGATAAGTATGTCATCCAGGAGTACTATGACAAACTTATCCAAATAATTTTTGAATATGCCATTCATTAAGAACATGAAGATAGTTGGTGCATTGGTCAGTCCAAATGGCACCACTACAAATTCATAACGCCCATACTTGGTCCTAAAGGTTGTCTTATGAATGTATTCTTCCTTTATTATTACCTGATGGTATCATACCCTCAGGTCAATTTTTGAAAATATCTTTGCTACTCTTAGCTAATCAAAGAGGTCATCAATTCAGGGTAGAGGATACTTGTTCTTTATAGTGTACTTGTTCAGCTGTCAGAAGTCAATACATAGTCTCAAGGTTCCATCCTTCTTTTTTACAAAAAGTACTGGTGCTCCCCAAGGTGAAACACTTGGACGTATGTACCCTTTCTTCAACAATTCCTCCAACTGCATTTGTAATTCTTTTAACTCTGGTGTGTTCATTATGTAAGGTGTTTTTGACACTGGGGCAACTCTTGGCACTAAATTAATTGAGAAATATGTCTCCCTTCTTGGTGGAAATCCTGGTATTTCTTGGAATACATCTTCAAATTCTTGTAGTACCAAGAAATATTCAAGGCTTGGCCCTTTTGTATTATCTGGCTCTTCCACATGAGCTGCATATAGTTGACATCCTTTCCTAAAACATCTTTTCAGCTGTAAGGTTGAAATATCCCTTATAGAGATGGGTCTTGGAACTCCTTTCAAAGTACTCTGTTTTCCATTTCCATCAAGATATGTAAATGTCTTGTTATGACAATCTAGGACAACATCATTCTTGTCCAACCAATCCATTCCAATCAAAATATCATAAGACCCCACTGGTATGATATTTAGATCAATATTAGTATTCACACCATTAAGACTTATGGAACAACTTCTGACCATGTCATGGATTCTTCTTTTGGTTCCAGTGGCTAACTAAACCAAACATTCTTTTCCAAGTTTACTTTTCTCCAAATGTAATATATCCACTATCTTAGGATAAATATAACAATGAATTGCTCCTGAATCAATCAAAATAGCAACAAGCTGATTTATGATCTTACCTTCCACCTTGATCATATTGGACTGATACTCTTCTTGTCGATCATTTAAAGTTGCATAGATTCTTCCCATATATTCGATTGTTTTAGCTTCTTGGATGTTGTGCACAGTCTTCAATCTGTCCTTTCTGTGTGGGAAACCCTTGTACAAGTGATCTTCCTTGCATCCCCGACATTGGATTGGTGGTCTTCCCCTTTTTCCCAAGGAATATTCCTTCTTGAAATCTCACTTAGCATATTGATCTTGATGATTTCTATTAGGCTCATTCCTATTGAAGGAAGGTTTGAATCCTTTCCTCCTCTGATCGGACTTCACATTTTTCTTGTCCTTCCAAGATTTCTGCAGAGATTCTCTTCCCTGGCCTTGCTCATACATGTATTTAGCCTTCCTGATGGATTCAGTCAAGGTCTTGGGCTCATCATACTTGATATTTTCCTTATAAAAGGCTGGCAGTCCACTTAGAAACTCTGTATTTTCACTTTCTCACCACCAATGAACCTGCAATACTTTAAAAATCCCAAGAATTTCTTCTCATACTCTTCCATAGTCATGCTTCCCAACCTGAGTTCAAAGAACTCCTGCATTTTCCTGTCATAGAAATGCTTTGAAAGGTACTCCTTCTGGAAGTACTTCTCGAACTACTTCCAAGTGATCCTACTCTCATTAATGTGCTCCACTTGCTTCAGTTGGTCCCACCACATCGCAACTTTTCCGTGTAAATGGTAGGTGGCAATCCTGGCTTCCAGATTTGATGAATAGTTATGCAACTGAAAATATCTCCCGAGTCCAAGAAACCATGCTTCGACATCATCTTCCCTTTCTCTTTCACCCTCAAAGGAAGGTGTCTTGAGCTTCCTTAGCTCTCCTTGAAAACTATATACCTCTTGTTTCCTTCTTTGGTTTTTGATGGGAGACAACTCTGGAGTTCCTACAGGATCACCTGATGCATAAAAAATTCTTTCTAAGTAAGGAGGTGAGCGGTGTCCATGAGCTCTGCTAGCACTTCTAGAATAACCAGCTCTTCCATGATCATCCCTTCTTTCATGGCACCTGCCTTCTTCCTCTTGTCTTGAGTTTGATCCCTTCTTCGTTTGTCTCTGCAACTGATTTAAGCTCTGCAACACTCGAGAATTTATCTAACTTTCTCTCTCATCAGTCTCTCGTTGTCTGCTTTGTAGCTCTGCACTTCCATATTCAGGATTCTTACTGTTTCTATTAATGTTTCCTACTCTCCTTTTCCCTTGCGTCCATTGGACTTTGTCTCTGCATTACCAACTCTGGTATTCTGACCTTCGGCCTCCTTATCATGACTGGAGGCTCCCTCGCCTTCTTCCATTTCCTCAATACGCATATTGATTTGAGGTGTTTAAAACCCTTAATTTTGCAAAATGTGCAAGCGACCATTTTCTTAGAATTATGCATATGATAAACAAAAATTCCAAACCATTCTACAATTCTCTTTCTTTTTTTTGTTCATGGTGATAATATCCCTATTCTACGAAAATAACAGTGTCCTGTTATCCTTGACTGACACAAAATTTCATCCTGCGCAAGCGCTTCCTTCAAACCACCTTCCCAGGTGACCACGACTATAAACTGTGGCTAAATCCTTCCTTAGCACCTTTCTGTCTCGAAGACCACCAATTCGGTCCTTATCCCTCCTTCCCTTAGCTCTCAATCTACATATGACCATGACCATGACCCTGCACTTAGCTGAAAAGTGCTTGTCCAGAGCTACAGGACTTCAGAAATTTCAGCCAGAACCGGATCAATGGTTCTCGTCCTCTTTCACGATCAATGATCGAGATCCACTTCGGGACTTTGCGCTTCGGGGGTCTCAACTTTCCTCGCTTTCCTCCGCTCGGAACGCTTTTACCTGGAGTTCATGATCCGTCGACGGGTGTCCTCACACAGATCAACGACTGTGAATCTCTTCGGCTCTTCGGGCTTCGGAAGTTTCAAACTTTCCTCCTGTAGGTCCTCCCGGAGTGCTTTTACCCGAAGTCGATGATCCTTCGACATGTTTCTTCTGGAATCAACGGTCAATATGTACTCCGAACTTCGGGCCTTCGGGAGTTTTCGACCCAACACAACCTGTCACATATTTCCCCACTGGAGTGCCAAGTCTCCGGACTGCATGATCTATCTCCACGTGGCGAAATACTAGAAGAAGACACATGGCCCAATCAAGCGGGTGACGTGTCATGTTCTAACTAACCTTTCAATACTCCAAATGCCCAAAACTTAATGACACATGGCACACATCCCATGTGTCCACATCATCCCAGGTGACATTCGTAAGCCACGTCACTTCGACAATTCTAGGATCCACATCACCTCTAGGTCACGTCATCGTGCCCCATCACTTCGACTCTTCAGGCTTTGGGACTTCGGGAGTTTCCATATTAGCACACTTCCAATTCTCCCGAACTCTAAATTCTCGAACTGGCCAATCTGTCGCCATGTGTTCGCCTGGATCAAACTACTAAGATTCACTTTGGGTCTTCACCCAGATTCCACGAATCGACACCACGTGTCCTCCTTAATTTGATGGTTGAGGATTACTTTGGATCTTCGAACTTCGAAAATCTCGAATTTCAAAACTTATCTGGCCCCACTAGATTTTATCTAAAGCCCTTGATCCAGTGACATGTGGCTCTCAACAAATCAATGGCTGAGATCCTTTTGGGTCTTTGGGAGTTTTGATGATCGAGCACTAGCAAGTCACATCACTGCATGCCTTTCAATTTGCGGGGGCATGCATCAACGGTTTGGAGTAACCCACTTTTCGCCCCGCAATTCTCCTGATGCTGACATGTAACCCCTCAGTGAAACTGTGTTTTGGATGGTGGGACTGCCTTGAGGAATTATCCCCCATGCAACTTGGTTCCCCGCAATGCCTCATGTCCATTGATCTCACTCTCCAATGGGATCTGATGGTTGTGACCTTAGCCCTTGCTTCCTTTTCATCGGATTACCCTTGTTCACCTGTCCTCCGATCCAACGATCCTAGATCTCTCCTGATCCTACAGTGGCGATCGCTCCCAAATTTGAAGAGGGACGTTCACGATCCTTCGAACCCCTTACAATGGGTCTTTGATGTTCTATCTTCTGCGTAGATTCTGCAACGCCATTCCTCCTGCGATTTTCAACTTCACGATCAGAATTCGATCTCGACCTCGAGATTCTGACCAACAAACCCGACCCATACCAGCCCAGTGTTTCAACCAGAATCTCTAATACCAAACTGTAACATCCCCAACCACCCATAGGCCAAGGCATGCTACCTACAAGCCTGCCCTTGGACTTCTTTCTTTAACCTATACCTTTTTGAAATTTAAGGATGCATAAAAGGAAAGACTTTAATGCCATGCACAACAATAGTCAACAATCATGCATAGTCTAAAGAATCAATTAAAAGATAATTAAATATACAATGGAAATACATTCATATACATGAAATGTTACCATAACAAAGAGCACTTATCTTTATGAAAGATGACACCAACTAGCTGCAGACCAAGGATGTTCCACCCAGCAATAGACATTATTGTTCCAAATATCAACAACAACGTCACCCCCGAGCCAGGGCTATGAATCCACAAGGATGTTTCCATAATGTTACTTGGCTTCCCAAACCAGTGAGTACCCAATATCTCACAGGCTTCCCAGCTCTCACAACAATCCAAGTACCTATCTCTCTTCTACCCAGCTTGCACCACCCGAGAGAATGAACCCCCACCCTTCTCTGCCACGCAGTCCCTTAGACATTCCTTCTCCTTATTCGGGCTCCAACGCAACTAGTCCAAAATCTCAATGCTGGAACTCTCAGGACTCGTATTTGTGAGCAACACTGGACACATGCCAATGCATCTCAGACATGTAGGCCTCAAGTCACGACTGGATCACACTAGCGACCACTACAACCCACCATACCATGGCTAATTCTTCAGCAATTCAGTTCCCCTTTCCCAAGCCAAGACGTGGATGAGGATGGATCAATGAATGGGTGAGTGAGTGCATGAAATTGTGTGAGGGAAATGAATGAACGTATAAGAAAATCAACCAACAAGCCATCAGTTGAACCCCCCCATCAGAGCAGAGGTGGGTTTAAGTAACTTTGTGGTGAATCAAGAACCTCCCGACATTCCCCAAGAAGCTCACGTAACCGATCCCCTCCCTTAGGCAAAAAGGGTAATTAACATAGGAATAAACACTTAGCCCCTCAAGCCCCCTCTCTTGTGGAATCATACCCCCCTATAACTCTAGTCCTTGTCCGTCTAGCAACTAGCCATGTATTTATTATTAATAATGATAGAAAACATTACATGTCTTGGGAACACTAGCCTTTTAATAATTGTTTGGGCACCCCGACCTCTCAACATCATAACAATACCTTTCAAAATGAAATCATACATCAAATGAAATTAATCAATGTGACAATGTCCATGACCACATTCACACACAATGCACGCTCACATTTATTTTCATATTATTACTTTTCATATTAGTCACTTTTCTATGGTGGGTTGGAACTCAGCCAACGTTTTACCACATGGTTCCTTATACACATTTATTTTTTACAGCAGGACTGTGTTTTCCGACTTTAGCTGATCACGACCTCAAATCAACATATGTGAAACTAAAAGGTTCACATGAATTCATTCAATAATTCTTTCTTCATTGGTAACCATGGTGCCAACGTTTATGGCCACCCAATCTTCTCTTTACCATTCTGCATCTCCATAGAGCACTGGACGATACTTCTTCCATAATGGGCAGTCCTATATATACCCATTCTCTTATCACATGTATATCCTTAATGCATTACAACATCATGCTACCTTTGAGCACTTTTGTTCCCAATCACTCCTTGATTGGGAAATGTATTCATGACATATATTTGTTCATGAATTTTTCCTAGTTTTTCAATCATCCTCGATGTATTCATGACATATATTTGTTCATGAATTTTTCCAAGTTTTTCAATCATCCTTGATGTATTCATGACATATATTTGATCATGAATTTTTCCAAGTTTTTCAATCATCCTTGATTGTCAGAGGTTCACACCTCCATCATGTAGGTTTTTCTTCTTGAATCATACCTTACTTGGGTATCAATGGAATACAACAACCATTCAAATCATATGAATGCTGTCAAAGAATAGACTATTTTAGAAGGGATTGTTACCCAAATCCCTTTTACCTCTCATGTCACATGAGCATGAAATCTGTATCCTTGTTCTGGATGCAATCACCTTCTCTGCTATTACCTATTCAGTGGTGCTTCCTGGGGACTTCTAAAATCCCTTTCACCGTTTTTTCTTTTATCAATAACATTCTTGTATTCACTTTTTTCTGAGGTTGTTCACTATTGGCAATTTTCCTTCCCTAACAATTCCAATCTTCTATATACTTGACATGCATCACCACATTCACATTTTACATTAGTTTTCATGTAAAATCAAATGCATGTACCATAGATTTTATTTCAGTAAAAAAATTTCATATATTCCTTAGCGTATCTATATGCACTCCATCACATTGTAACTCATGTTTTCATGAGTGCAACCACAATCAAATTTCAGTTGCATCTCTCAAAATTCTCATGCCAAAATATCTACATTCATCAGCATATCAGTTTCTCATTCTAGAGAAACATAATAGACAACAAGAAAGAAGTTAAGGGATTCTTCCATCAGGGAAATTTCAGCCTAGTTGAATTAATTTCAAGGCCTCATTGCCTTCACACACTATAACTTAACCAATCTCATTCATTTAAACGCATTCAATAGCGTTATGTGTGTCTACCTTAGGCACACTTGCACATTTTCTTTACCAACTATTTTAACTCATGATTATTCACAGTCATTCTCATGCAATCCTCAAAGCTAGAACCATGTTTTCTTTTATCATGGGAACAGAGCCTCCGTGCTCCTTTTCTCTCTCTCAATTTATACAAACTTTTCCCGAGGAAAGGAACACATACCCCCTCAAGCTATTATTTGATCGATACAAATCAGACCCTTCCAACATAGGGTTAGCCATGCATCCATGGCATTATTTATATTTGGCAAGTACAAATATTTCCCCACGTTTCACTTATTCATACATTCATATCATACTTTTAAGAATGTATATGTATATTTACATATATGCAGGTGCATCACTTGCACCTTTTTACCTCATTCATTCATATTGATTTAACATTATCTAGTTTTGACGAGACTTTACAGTCACTTACACAACCAATATCATCAATACAATCATAATTATATTGTCCTCATTACAAGATAGCATCCAACAAAAGGGTCACTTTCGATCTTTGCTCTCTTAGCATTTCATCTTATCTCTTTCTAAGGAATTTCCTACTTCCCCAAGTTATCATTTTAACAAAATACTCAAACTCTTCATCATAGAGTTGACCATACAACCATGGTATTATTCAGTCCATGCAAACATACTCCTTGCCTTATTGTCTTCTTACTTAGGAATTCATGTCATGCTTTCAAGAATATAAGTATATCTATGTATGTATTATGCATGTGCATTGCTTGCATCATTTTATATTGTTATTTCATGTTTATATGATATTAATATCAGTCTTCTGTAAAGAGAAGTTATAGTTATCCACATGATATTCACATGGAAAGTATTGCAGGCATATTCATAACTATGTTTCCCTTTCCATATGACAACATCTAGCATGAAAACACTCTTGTCTAAAATGCTATAAAAGTATGCAACTACCCAGAAACACAATATAGAAAATTCAACAGTTCTCCAAGCAACACGACAACTATTCAAGCTTCTCTTCATACCTCAAAACATTCTTGGCCAATAAAACTTTTTATCAAGGGAATCCTTTTTCCAGATTCCCTCTCACTACAACTTGAGCACATCAAGTCATATTCCTATGGTTTCCATCCGCCTCTGGATGTTATTATGTCATATTGATCATCTATATATGTCCTAATACTTCCTTTACTACATACATAATCAACAATTTCATTAACCATTCTACCTTATTCTCATAAGGTAATATGTAATCCATGTCATCCAAATTTTACTTATGTTTCTATAATCAAATCATCATTAACCATGTGATCCATGTCATCACCATATTTTTATATCCAATATCATACTATAATAATCCTATATGCATGTTATATGCATGCTCAATCTTTTCCATATGCATTCTGACATATCATCGTTCCAAAAACGTTTTATCCATGCTTACAATGCATATGTATTCCAATTGTCCGACATTTGTTTTCTCATGCACAAACATGTCCCTAGATTAATAGGTATACACTTTCTCTTATTGCAGTCATGAGCATCATAAACTTTCTCATGTGTTCATACCTCTTTACCTCTTCCAAGAGGTCTAGTAATAGTCCAAAGGACTCCTTTTTAATTTCTCAACTGGGTTATTCTTCAACAACCATTTTCATTCACTATCAGTCAAATAAACCGACCTTACACATTTTCAATCCTTCCTATGATCATGAGGAATCATACAAATATACATGGTTTGATCTTTTATTAAAGCAATAATTATTACTGCTATAGATTCTATCAATCCATACCAATTTCCTTTAAGAAAAATGAATTTTCCATAAGGGTCTTAACCCTTATATAATCAGCCATCTTAATTACAAGATACTCTACTTGCCCTCACAGATAAACATTATTTTACTTAAAAAAACAACCCAACTCATGTCCCTTGTCTGAACTCACATAGTTTCCTAACATAATTTCTACCGCCTCTTCCATTTACATTCAGGTTTTACTAATAATACCTATCAACATATTCCTACTCCCTAAGAGTAGTCATCAATTTGATAGAGGGACAATATAATTTCCCCTTGCTTTAATTTAGCCAGGGTTTCCAAGGTATAATTTCAATCTGGATTTCTTCTCCTCAGGAAGTTAATGTAGATAATAAACAATCCTTTAAAGGTATAAACACCTTTCAACAAGCTCATCTAAATCTTGATATACTAGTCCTAGGACTGATCTCTAGCCCATCTAGGCCTAATGTTGTATCCTTCTTTGATACCACTTTGTAACATACTTGACCCCCTATTTACCTTCTAAGGAATGGGGTATCAATTTTTTTTCTTCTTCTAACAACCTTACTATATTCACGGACTCGCGGGTGGTGGTATTGCGAACTCATGGGATATAATCGTACCTTTCACGAACCCTCCCCCATCAGTTAGCCTCTTTTTCATTCATGGACTCAATGAATCATGGAATCATGGACATACAATTATGTTCCTCCCCCTTTGTAAGTCCTTCCAAAAAGTTTCACACTTAGCAATTTTTCCATCCACGCAGACTCACGGATATACATTTCTGTACCACTTCTTCATAAGCCCGTCCAAAAAGTATCAACACTTAGATTATTTTGTGATCCTTCCGGGTTCATAGGTTGGAGGAATCACAGACTCATAGACTCATTCATCTCATCTTCCCATCTCTGTGAACCCGCCATGCTCCTAGGTCCACTATCTGCACATTACACGCATGGACCTACCCAACGTTGTCACTTGGCTTGACACATGGCACTCATATCATGCCACCCTTTGTTTCTCCAAAGACCTTAACACAATGCCACATGGAACCGTGTGCTACTCTCCTCATGGACCCTCCACATGGAACGAAATGAATACAAGTCATCACTGATTCCTTGCATGACCATCCATGTTAGGACAAGTTTCCTCTGTGAATTGGGTGAGTGAAGTCACCCTTTCTAGTATGACATCACCTTCCTTTTGACCTCATCGAATGAGTCCACCGAAATTGATGGAAAGGTTCATTTTTGGTTATGCTATAATGGAAGGTTGATATTACTTGTCACCATCCTGATATATCCTACGATGGAGAAGGTTTCAAGGAGTATTTCATCAGAGTACCATATCCAATGCTACTCCAACGTCCTTGCTACGTTCAATGGATCAGATCGTTAGAGACACATTCCTAAGGATCTAACAATCGTCCAAATTTCAACGATCAACGGTCATGATTGACTCACTTAAATTAGTATGAATCTAGTCTTTAATGCTTTGAGTTTTTCTCTGAGGCTTTCCTAAGAATCTTAGGTCCATCTGGAGGTTGTAAAACCCGCCCCAAACTATTAATATTTTCTCAACACGATGTAAGGATGAAAAATTTGCGCCCAACACACTGTCTGCAATTGTTCAAAGCCTTTCCATTCTAAAATACCGAGTTTTTACTCACTTCACTTTGCTTGTAACAAGATGGGTAATTACCCCACTTATCATATGTACAATTATTAATACTACATAGACAATCGAAGATATAAACATAGCCGTTGATAAACATTTTTAGTGTATTACAACTACAAAATCCATTATTGAACCAATCTCATCACCAATATGCTCAGGATAATGATAATTATGGAACCCATGACAAAATTACCAGTTTACATCATATATACAATTTTTATAGGGAAAATTACTGAAACGATATTACGAATAACAATTAATTATGACCATAATTCATAGTATTTTGCACACTAATACTCAAAAAAAGATTTCATACATCCTCAATCAACAATAATTAAGAAATCACATAATGATCACTGATAAGGAACAATTGAACCACCAACTGCATATAGACCTATGACTTTCCTCCCAATCTTAGACAGTTTTCGCCACAAACTGAGAACAAGTCACCCCGAGATGGGCCTGAACTCCACTAGGGAAAGGAAAATCTATCCCTGGAGGTCTCTCAATAGTAGCAATATCTCAATACAGGTGCCAAGTTCCACAGACTTTACTTTCCTCAAATGCTTGTCCCACCTAGGAAGTGTGCCCCCTATGGATTCCCACTTTCCTTCCAGGCTTCAACAACAAGTTGGATAGGAATAATTAGAGTTCTGTGACGATCACTTGGAATCTTTGGGAATCCAATTCCCTGTAATTCTCTCACTTGGTGAGAATGAACACGGGCTTGACAACCCACCTCTTAAGATTGGAAATTCTCTCACCTGGAGAGAATGCACACCGGCTTGACAACCTGCCTCTTCAAATTAACTCCCAACAATTTCCTTTCAATGATCTTCAACATAATGGTTAATCTTGCAACATCACATTCCACAATCGTCCTCTGGTACCCCACATGGTGCCCATTTTTCTGTTTTTTAATCGAGTTATTATCGATCCCATTGTATTTGCATGCCAATAGAATGACACTTGTCACTCCATGGAACCCTATTAACCCACTTGGTAATTCGTTTCCCCCCTCTTTGGAATTAATATAACACAATATATATATGTCCATAAATTAGATTCTTAAGAAAATATTATTAAAATATTCTATTTTTCTTAAGCCTCCTTAGGTTTAGCCCTTTTTTCCTAAGATTCTTAGCCTTTCCCACTCTAGTGGAGTTTATCCCCTTTACTCTTCTTCTCAGGATGGTCTGCATGGAATTGTGTTTTCTTTCATTAATTTCCAAGTGAAAATACACAATACTAAACATGCTCTTTGGCCAAAAGAGGTTTCTAGCTCACCAACCTATACACATACTTGTAATTACATTTCAACTGGGGTTCAACTTAGGGGTATTACAGGTTCGAGAGAAAGATAAGATTGTGCAACTTGGATTGATCAACATTGTAAGTACATCCAAAAAAAGCCTTAGTGACCCATCATAAATATAAATATAAGAATCCTAAAAAGCAACATCCTCGCCATAACAACAAGAAAAATAAGGGTCCCAAACCCTCTCCACATGTTAGGATATTTAGACATTTAGGAGTTAGTTAATATCTACTTGGTCTAATGTGTCATTAGGTAAAAGTGTGTTTCTTTAGTATGCATTAGTATGCATTTGTAGTTAGGAAATACGACGGTCACGTTATGCTCCCGACATAGAGTGATCTGATGGTTCATACTCTCCTCGATATTAACAACCATTGATATGTGGCTTAACACCCGATTGGTCCATGATATCTATTTAAATAACATGGAGGGTCATTTTCCAATGATCAATTGTGAGAAACTCTCTTGTAAAATATATATGTAATCTTTTTCTTTTGCATTAATAAATTGTTCCAAGTGGTCACGTTGGTTGTGGCCATGGATGTTTCCCCATAGGGGTTTTACCACATCAAAACATTGGTGTGTTGATATTTGATCTAGTTATGTGAGTGGTTACTGAAGGTTTTCATCATCTGTTGGAATACTTGTGTCGTCGAACATGGTATCAGATCCAGTTTGAAGACCCGCTCCTATTATAGATCGAGATCGTGAAGCTGAGTTGCCTTATCTCCATTTTATGTCATTTCCATATATTTATGGGAAAAGAGGACTGTTCCATTGTGTCCGGAGATCTCTTTTCAGTCAGGAACACTTTTTGTTTCACTCGAAAAGATTTATTTTTTCCCAAGATACAACCATTTCAGTCAAATCTAGAGGTATAAAGCCTAAATATGCATTTTTAAAAATTTTTGCAGAGTATTATTTTGGTTATATTTTGGTTTTGTATTATTTGTTTCCCGGTTGCTACTCTTTTAGATATGTGTATTCTCTTTGCCCTGCACCCTATGTGATCTCGACATATCAGAAACAGATAGGAAAAGGTGCATCTTCCAGGTAAGCTAACCGAGATCTAACCCTTGTTGTCATCAAGAAGCAATTTTTTTTTTCTTGTGTGAAAAGAGTTTATTTTGAGCACGCTCTCCAAGGTCGTCTTCCACCACCACCACCACCACCACAACAACAATCCTCTTGCTAAACAACAAAATATGTTTTTCTAGATCATTTGGTTAAAAATTGCCTTATTAAGTAAGATGTCTTGAGTTCAAGTCTCTCTTTTGTTATTTTTTTTTGAAAAAGTTCATGCTCAAATTGTAAAATGTATTTCATTTCAAGTATAAAAGTGAATCACTATAAGTATCTTTAATATTGTATTTTAGAGTTATTTATTTTGCATGCAACTTTTCTTTTATAAATTAAATTCATTGTAAAAGGGATCCCCACTTCTTTTTATAAAAGTGGGTCACTTCATAAAACAACTTACACCACCACGTGGTCCTTTGGTTACCATTTATGCCGTTTTTTAAAATGGCATAACTTTCACATCCGAAGTCCGTTTTTAGTGCCATTTTTTTTTAAACCGAATAATGTTTTGAGATCTTTCCATCCATATCATTAGTTTCAGTTTTTATATCAATATTATCTACATATTTAATATGGTTTCTTCCAGTAATCGTTTTCTTACTAGCACCAACTACTTCGATTGAAAATCTCATATGGAAGATTTATTAAGAAGTAAAGACTTGTACCAGATTACCTTGGGAAAGGAAAAAAAAACCCACTGATGATGATAAGAAATTCAAATGGGATTATAGGAGTGACAAAGCACGTGCACTAATCAGAATGTCCATCTCTCTTGATTTAAGGTTCCACCTTAAATAAATTGATGACCCCGAAGAAGCTTGGGAAAAGATTGAATCTGTGTTTGGTAAACTCAATATTATTCGAGCACAAAAGTTAGAAAATAAAGTACTGAACTTAAGTCCAGGTGATGTTTCTTGCCTTGGAGACTATCTATCTAAGTTTAAAACACTCAGAATTTTATGTGAAGAATGTGAGATAAAAATGGAGGAAGAGTGTTGTATCTATATTATTCTTTCTAAGTTAAGTAGTGAATATTCTGTGTTTGTATCTATATTTTATGCCATGAGAGAGTTTCTAGGGAAAAATTATCAAAAACCCACTCTTGAGTCATTTTGTGTTGCTTTGATTAGATATGAAGATAAGCTTGTACAACTTGGAGTGATCAAAACTGAAGGTACCTCCAACAAAGCCTTAGTTTCCCAACAGAAAGATAAACCCAAGTATCCCAAGAAACAAAATCCTCGCTACAACAACAAGCAACATAAGGGTCCCAAACCCGCTTAGACGACTTCAACTCCTAATGATGACAAATGAGAAAAATATAAAAATAAGAAGATTGACAGACATTGCAACTTTTGTGATAAAGATGGTCATGATGAGTCCAAATGTTTCAAGAAGATGGAAGCCTTAGAAACAATGATGAAGAAGCACAACATCAGTATTGATTCTACTAATTCTTCTTCTTCTCATGGACATGCACTTTCCGCTTCTGGTTTCTCCTTCAATACAACTTCTACTTCTTCTTATGATGAGTGGCTTATCGATTCTGGAGCATCGACTTATCATATGGCTAAGGATAAAGACATATTTTCTGCTTTAAATGAATGTAACACCAAGAAAATATTTGTTAGTGATGATAGATCTCTTAGTGTTGTAGGATCTGGAACAATTCAAGTAGATAATGGTCATTTCAATGATGTATTATGTGTTCCAAGTATTTCTTGTAACCTTTTATCAGTATATCAAATCACTCATTTAGGTGAAGGTAAAACCATAGAGTTTTCACCTAACCAAGTTGTAATCAAGGATCTAAAAGATACTAAACATGTTTTTGCAACTGGAATTGCTGATGATATTACCAGGTTGTACAAGTTTGAAAAAATTTGGATCATCATCTTTTTCATCAGTTCGTGTTTCTCATAGCGATGACTTGAGCAAACTTTGGCATGAGCGGTTTGGTCATCTAAACTATCGCTCATTGCAACAACTATGTAATCAACAGATGGTGACTGGTCTCCTCCTGTTTCATGCAGAGATGGTGTTTGTGCCGGTTATGTTCTCGACAAACATCATCGGGACAATTTTGACAAACGTGCCTCTTGGCACGCCTCGAGCCCTTTGCATCTTGTTCACAATGATTTGTGTGGTCCACTTTCTTCTCCTTCTTTTTTTGGGAGCAAGTATTTCTTAATTTTCATTGATGATTTTTCTAGACGTACTTGGGTTTACTTCTTAAAACTTAAGAGATAAGTTTTTGACAAGTTTTTGGCCTACAAGGCCCTTGTATAAAATCAATCTGGACATCAAATTCAAAAGTTAAGAATAGATAATGGAGACAAATATGTAAACAATAATTTTACAAGTTACTGCACTACATGGGGCATCCAAATGAAACACATTGTTCCATATACACCACAACAAAATGGTGTTGCTGAGAGAAAGATCCGCACATTAAAAGAAATGACTAATTTTATGATCCAATCTAAGGGATTAAGTCTAAAGTATTGGGCGGAGGCAATCAACTATGCAAATTACATAGTCAATCGCACTCCCACAAAGGCTCTTAAAAATATAACATCAGAAGAAGCTTGGACTAAAATTAAACCAGATGTAAGTCACTTTCGTGTATTTGGCAGTATATCATGGGCTCACATTCCTAATGAGAAAAGGAAAACATTACAGCCTAAAAGTGAGAAGTGTATATTTGTTGGTTATTCTGAAGATGTCAAAGGTTATAGACTTCTTCAACCACATTGTAATGAAATTATTATTAGAAGAGATGTTAAATTTGATGATAGTATCTTGGCCTGTGAGCCTCATTCGACGATTGTGCCTTCTTTGTTCTGTGAGCCATCTTCGACGTTTGTTCCTTCTTCTGTTCCTATTCTGGTTTCTTCTTCAGATGATGATAGCGATGATGAAAATCCACCTCACCTACTCACCTTCCTCCAGATGAGTCCTTTGAACCTGAACCAGCACCAGTTCCACCACTTCCTAGATGGGTCCGTTCAACATGATAAGCAATAGGTGGTCTTGTTAGTGATCCTTCAGATCAACGTCAAACATGTTCACATTTCCAATGAGCCTATTCTCTTTTGGATCAAGTTTTAGAGACTCATGATCCAGAGACATTTGCAGAAGATTCAGGTCATCCATATTGGGATACAACAATGAATCAAGAGTATCATTCTTTAATGACAAACAATACTTGAGATCTTGTACCTCTTCCAAAAGGAAGAAAACTTGCCAGATGTAAATGGGTCTATAGAACTAAGTATGCATCATATGGAAGTGTTGAAAGACACAAGGCTCGGTTAGTTGCCAAAGGATTTTCCCAAGTTGAAGGAATTGAATATAATGAAACCTTTCCCCCTGTAGCCAAAATGAATTCCATCCGCCTTGTTCTTTCCCTTGCTTCCTCACATAAATGGTAGGTCCATCAGATGGATGTTAAATCTGTCTTCTTGCATGGATATTTTCAAGAAAAATATACATGGAACAACCTTCTGGCTATGTCCAAAATGACTCTAGCCTTGTTTCTCGCCTTAAGAAATCTCTTTATGGTCTTAAGCAATCTCCTCGAGCTTGATATGCCAAAATGGACAACTTTCTTATTGACATCGGATTCTCTAGATGCCATTATGATCCTAATGTATATACCAAGAAAGTAGGAATCCATCTCATAATCCTTTTCCTTTATGTTGATAACCTTATCCTTACTATTAGTGACTCAAAAATTTTAAACCATGTGAAAACCAACCTTAAGAAGAGATTTGAAATGATAGACTTAGGCTTTTCGCATTATTTCCTTGGCCTCCAAGTTTTGCAAAGAAATGAAGGAATTTTTATTTCCCACTCTAAGTATGCTTGTGACCTTCTTCGTCCCTTTCACATGGATGATTGTAAACCAACCCCTTCTCCCATCCAGTATGGAGTCAATCTTACTGCCACTTGTACTTCTCTTGAAGTTGATGCCACCTTGTATCGTCAGTTAGTTGGTAGCCTATTATACTTGACTCATACCTGTCCTGATCTTTCCTTTGTTGTTGGTCTTGTTTCCCGATATATGCAAACACCCCATGAAATCCATTGGAAAGTAGCTAAAAGGATACTTCGCTATGTCTGTGGTACAATTCAATTAAGGATAGATTACAGTTCAAGGGGGACTCCTTTATTGGTTGGTTTCACTGATTCATATTAGGTCGACGACCCTGATGATCAGAAGTCTCCTGTAGGTTATTTTTGCAGCCTTGGATCATGACCTGTCACTTGGGCCTATAAGAAACAACAGAATATTGCACTTTCTTCAGCAGAAGCAGAGTACTGAGCAACGGTAAATGCAATTCAGGAAGCCTTGTGGCTTCGAAAAATCCTTTCAGAGTTTGGATTCCAGCAACAACATCCGACCATCCTTTGGTGCAAAAATTAGAGTGCCATCAAACTCGCCAAAGACCCAGTTCAACATCAATGCAACAAGCACATCACTCTACACATGCACTTCATCAAAAATCTCATTCATGATCAAGTTATTGAAGTTCTCTCTTACCCTACAGAAGATCAAGTTGCAGAAATTTTCAAAAAGTCTCTTACGGAAGCGAAGTTTTCCAAACTTTGATCTATGTTAGGAGTTCAGGAAGTTGTCATTAAGGGGGGATAGGCTATAATGCCTCCTTCCTTCTCCTATTGTGTCAACATTGTAATTCCCTCAATCCTATCCCAAGTTGTTCTTAAGGGGGGATGTTAGGATATTTAGACACTTAGGAGTTAGTTAAGATCTACTTGGTCTAATGTGTCATTAGGTAAAGGTGTGTTTCTTTAGTATGCATTAGTATGCATTTGTAGTTAGGAAATCTGACTGTCACGATATGTTCCCAACATAGAGTGATTTGATGGTTCATACTCTCCTCGATCTTAACGACCATTGATCTGTGGCTTAACACCCGATTGTTCCATGATCTCTATTTAAAGAGCATGGAGGGTCATTTGCCGATGATCGATTGTGAGAAACTCTCTTGTAAAATCTCTCTGTAATATTTTTCTTTTACATTAATAAACTGCTCCAAGTGGTCGTGTTGGCTGGGGCCATGGATGTTACCCCGTAGGGGTTTTACCATGTCAAAACATCAGTGTGTTGACCTTTGATCTAGTTGTGTGAGTGGTTGCTGAAGGTGTTCATTCTTTGTTGGAATACCTGTGTTGTCGAACACCACCAACTTCTGCTCCTAATGGTGAAAAAGGAGAAAACTCCAATAAATAAGAAGACTAAAAAACATTGCAACTTTTGTGGGAAATATGGTCATGTGGAGTCTAAATGTTTTAAAAATATGGAAGACTTAGAAGAAGCAATGAAGAAGAAAAATATCGATATTGATTCTTATTATTCTTCTTCTCATGGACATGCACTTTATGATTTTGGTTTCTCCTTCAATGCAACTTCTACTTCTTCCTCTAATGAGTGGCTTATTTATTCTAGAGCATCTTATCATATGGATAAGGATAAAGCCATATATTTTACTCTTAATGAATGTAGCAAAAAAAATGTTTTGTTGGTGATGATAGATCTCTCGGTGTTGTAGGGTCTAGAACAATTCAGGTAGATAATGGTCATTTCAATGATGTATTATGTGTTCCAAGTTTTTCTTGCAACCTTCTATCAATGTATTAGGTCACTCATTCATGTGAATGTAAAACCATAGAGTTTTCACCTCACTAAGTTGTAATCAAGGATTTAAAATATCCTAAGAATGTCCTTTGGGTCATCATATTTTCCATCAACTTTTATTTCTCATAGCGATGACTTGATCAAACTTTGGCATGAACAG
The DNA here is from genome assembly GCA_009831015.1 of Picea engelmannii. NCBI lineage: Eukaryota > Viridiplantae > Streptophyta > Pinopsida > Pinales > Pinaceae > Picea > Picea engelmannii. The sequence continues at coordinate 107,688 of ML782601.1, read as the reverse complement.
TTTTCTAATCTAAATTATCGCTCATTGCAACAAATATGTAATCAACATATGGTAACTTATCTTCCTCTTGTTTCTTGCAGAGATGGTGTTTGTGTCGGTTGTGTTCTCAACAAACATCATTGGGACATTTTTGACAAACATGCATCTTGGCAAGCCTTGACCCCCTTGAAACTTATTCACAATGATTTGTTTGGTCCTCTTTCTTCTCTTTCTTTCTATGGGTGCAAGTATTTCTTAACTTTAATTGATGACTTCTCCAAATGAACTTGGGTTTACTTCTTAAAACTTAAGGGTGAATTTTTTGACAAGTTTTCGGCCTACAAGGACCTTGTAGAAAAACAATCTAGATATCAACTTCAAAGGTTGAGAGTAGATGACAGAGGAAAATATGTGAACAACAAATTTACAAGTTACTGCATTGCACAGGGCATTCAAATGCAACATTCTATTCCATATACACCACAACAAAATGGTGTTACCGAAAGAAAGAATCACACATTAAATAAAATGGATAATTGTATGATCCAATCTAAAGGATTAAGTCTTCATTATTGGGCAGAAGCCATCAATTGTGAAAATTACATAGTAAATCACACTCCCACAAAGGCTCTAAAAAATATAACACTGGAAGAAGCATGGAATAAAATTAAGACAAATGTCATCCACTTTTATGTATTTGGTAGTGTAGCATGGGCTCATATTCTTGATGAGAAAATTAAAGCTTTACAGACTAAAAGTGAGAAGTGCATTTTTTTTGTATATTATGAAGATGTTAAAGGTTAAAGACTTCTTCAACCTCATTCCAATGAAATTATTATTAGAAAATATGTTAAATTTGATTAAAATCTCTCGGCATGCAAGCCTAATTTTGTGTTTGTGCCATCTTCGACCTTGAGCCATCTTTAGTGTTTGTGCTATTTGTTGTTCCTATTCTGATTTCTTCTTCTTATTCTTCAAATGATGACAATGAGGATAAAAATCCACCTTTTCCTACTCACCTTTCTCCAGATGAGGCCATTGAACATGAACTTGCACCAACACCATTTCTTCCCAAACAGGTCTGTTCGACACGAGAAACAACTAGTAATCTTGTTGGTGATTGTTCAAATATGTGTCAAACACATTCACAATTCTAATGAGCCTCTTCTATTTTGGCTCAAGTTTGAGAGACTCGTGATCCAGACACATTTTCATAAGCTTCTGGTCATCCATATTGGAACACAACAATGAATGAAGAGTATCGCTCTTTAATGGTGAACAATACTTGGGATCTTGTACCTCTTCTAAAAGGAAGAAAATTTGTCAGATGCAAATGAATGTACAAAAATAAATATGCATCAGATGGAAGTGTTGAAAGAAACTAGGCCCAATAGTTTCCAAAGGGTTCTCTTAAGTTGAAGGAATTGACTATAATTAAACCTTTTCCCTTGTATCCAAAACAAATTCCATCCGCCTTGTTTTAACCCTTGTTCCCTCACATAAATGGGAGGTCCATTAGATGGATGTTAAATATCATTCATGATTGAGTTATTGCAGTTCTGTTTTTCCCTACAAAAGATCAAGTTGTAGACATTTTCACAAAGTCTCTTATAGAAGTTATTTTTTCCATTCTTCAATCTATGTTAGGAGTTCAGGAAGTTGTCATTAAGAGGTGATGGCCTCTAATGTCTCCTTCCTTATCTTATTTTGACGCCTTAGTAAATCGTTTTTAAATTCTATCCCAAGTTGTTATTAAGGGGGGATGTTAGGATATTTAGACACTTAGGAATTAGTTAAGATCAACTTGGTCTAATGTGTCGTTAGGTTAAAGTGTGTTTCTTTAGTATGCATTTGTAATCTAACGATCATGATATGTCTCTAACATAGATTGATTTGACGTCTCATATTCTCCTCGATCTTAACGACTATTGTTGGTCCTAAATCCTGAACCTGACTGCTAAAGGGAAAATCTAGGCCACCTCAAGTTTAGAATGGTTGATTTTTAATTTTTTCTTGGTCAGTTAGAGGGTTGGTTCTGTTGGATCATGTTGTCATTGATGCCAATGGTTTGATTATTTGGGAGATTGTTGGATCATATGTCATTGATGTAAATGGTTTGGTTTGATTGATTTCAAGTAATTGATTAATATGATGCCCTTGATGAGAATAATCTATGTCCAAGTGGAAACCAATTGATAAAGATGGATCATTGATATGATGCCCTTGATGAAGATGGATCAATGAGTTGTCATTGATACATGATGCATAGTTGATATATATGATGCAGTGGTGAATCATTATTGTCTTATCATGGTTGATAAGGTGCACAAATGGATGAAATCCTAAGTGGTCCCCTTATGGTGAAATCCCTCACAGGAAGACGCTTTACAGATTGAGTTATCCTAGGAGAATGGTTGGAGGAACCATGCTTGTATGTGGAATAATGAGATGAAGATCAATGAAGTTGTTGGTGAAACTATCCTATATGGATAGTGCTTGTCATGCCATTTCTGGTGGTATGTGGAATGTCACATAAATCCTCACGGTTTGAGAGTTATGCCCATATGAAGTTGGAGGACCCCCATATGGGCTTGAAGCCCCAAAAGGTCAAAGAAGTAAAAGTGCTTGAAAAGAAGAAATCATTATTTAAATGATAAAGTAAAGTGAAAAAATCAAGATGGATTATTTAAATAATAAAGAAAAGTGACAAAATCAAGAAGGAATATTTAAATGATAAAGTATTGGAGAACTTTCTATTCATGGAAAGTGGTTAACCCTAAAATAAGGAAAATGGGTTAAGTGACCTAGAAA
>ML782601.1:82161-96112 GCA_009831015.1 Picea engelmannii | reverse complement strand
AAAAGGTTAATGAATAATAATAAAAAAATTGAAAAAAAAACAAAACTGACGGTTTGTTGGACCATAAAGAAATCAACTCAAAGTCCAATCAAAGCCAAAATCAATCTATAGAAAAATCAGTCAACTATATTACCAATATTAATACCAATATTAATGATAAGCACGCCCATCTCCATGGTATAAAAACATAAATTCTATTTCTCAATTTCTTCTTCATCATTTGAGTTAATGTACTCCCATCTCCAACATATATTTTGTTTTCACTTTCTTCCTCATCATTTAAGCTCATGTAAGGATGGAATCTAAGTGTATGAACCTTAATTTGGTATCCAAATGGGATTGGTTACTTTCTTTGATGTTAATTGCAACATATTGAACTTGCCTCCTGCCTTCCTTCAATTCAACATGATTAGGTGAGCAAAGGGTTTTCTTCAATGGATATGTATAAATAAGTCAAGGGTTTTTTTTAAGAATTCTTTTTCCTTAAAGTAGGGTTAGAAATTTTATTTATCAACAATTTTGGTTAGAAATTTTATTTATCAACAAAAGAAAATTGTTTGATATATATTAAACATTTTAGTCAAGTCACCAATGCAACAACGTGTGTTTAAGGTACATTTATAATGGCTACACTACAGAGAGGATGGGCCTTTGGAATGGTTTACCCCTTTGGCCTCATCCAATTGTTTCTCATGTTCCATTGAACATTGAAAACAAAACATTCTCAAGGTTAGTTCCTTAAGATTCTTGAGTTGTTTAGTCTCCATGCCTTGTAAATAAATTACTAAGAAAACCTTTAGAGTTTCTATCCAAGTTGTGGTTATAGAAGTAAGCTCTTCAAACCTTGTTCTTTGCATGGGTAGATTTACGCTGGAGTTATCAAGAGCTCGAGATGAATTTAAATCAACAACTTGTGCCTTAGTATTCACCTTCCTTTTGCAAGGTGTGTGGTTTATGCAATTTTCTTCTTGATTATCTACCCATCTAAGATTTCTTCCATGTATTTGGATAAGGAATAAGGTTGAGAGTTGCCTCCTTCAAAAGGATCATTTTTGTATTTGTCATTTTCTTTGGTTTGTCTTGATAAGGTGTAACACCCAGTGTCAACAAAATGGTTTATCCCTAGTAAAGAGGCCTAATTAGATTCTCTCTCATTTCTTGTAGGATAAACCATCCATATTATGATCCGACAATCATTCTTGGTTTTAAGGTTTTACCAATTGTGGCCCGACCCATTATTTAGTGTTTTTGAATGCAATGAATGTTAATGCATCTAAATTAATATGCAAAATGTAGATGAAAATATTGTCATCTAAATTAATCTATTGAATCAATAAAATAATAAAACCAATTAAAGTAAATACAAGATACTAATTGGGAGAAGGTCTTTATACAATATATGATACCACGTTCAATAAACATGGTATTTCCACATAAATCAAACACCTAAAAAAAAAACTCACACAAATAGATCAAAGATCAATACACTAGTCTATTACACGGTGAAAACCCTCAAAGAGGGAAACAATCCATAGCCCCAACAAATGGGGTCACTTGAGGCAATATATTGAATTCAAAAGGAACAAAAATTACATGAGTTTTTTCACAATCAACTACCAACAAATGTTTGTCCACGCTCTTTAAATAGAGATCATGGACCAATTGGGTGTTAAGTCATGGATCAATATAGTCATTAATATTGAGGAGAATATGAATTGTCGGATCACTTTATGTATTAATAACATATCATGACCACTAGATTACATAACTATAAATGCTTACTAAAAAAACACACTTTACCTAAAGACATATTATACCAAGTTTATATTAACTTACTCCTAAGTGTCTAAATATCATGATAAAATGGATGCAAGCATCATCCCCAAGCATTATCTCAATTAGTTGAACCAATTGTCAAAAACATGTTGCCAATGAAAAGCCATAAATCATAGGATCAAATATGGTCCCATAAATCATAGGATCAAATATGGTCAAAGAGGAGAATCCCATGAAGATTTATTTAATTTGTCTTTCTATGTGAAAAACACTAAAGTAAACTTCATGGATGATTAATTCCCTTTATGCCATACTATATAAGTGTCAAAAAAAAATATATTAGTCGTGTCAAAATATATATTAGTTTGGTTAAATGCATTGTTATTGGCTAGGACAGAGTTAATCATATATTTTTGTTTGGAAGATGGGATTTTGATTTACATGGGGACTTATTTTATGCTAATCTCTCCACATTCCCCAAAAAAAAATGTGGTTAGGAACAAATGGAGTGGTAATATTTATAGTTTTCAACGTTTTTAATGTTTTGGGTTTCTCTTGGGAAGGTCATAGTTTTTAACTTTTATAATGTTTTGGTTTTTTTTGGAAGGTGATTTGGAGTTTATTAGTTTTTGTCTTTAGGCTAGGGATTATAGTAATCGGTTTACCGATTTTCTATTAGTTTGACATGTATTTCAAAATGTTTTAAGTTAAAGTTTTGATAAACATTTAACAATCACTTATTTTGAAACATTTTAACCTAAAGTTTTGGTTCACATTTCGCCTTTTTTTAAGCGTATTTCAATTTTTATCATAAAGTTGTACTTTGAGGTCTTATTTGGCCTCTTCCCGAGGCACAAGTTGAACGAAGACCTTAGTTTAAAGCATACATTGGCTAGTTACTTTTCCAAATATCAAGTAATGATAGAAATAAATCTAGCATTACTTTGTAACATTAAATGTTTTCTCTGATCTTCGTTTTCCAATATGGATTAATCTAAGTTTTAACAAATTGGCCACATATAGGGGCACCATAAATACTTTTTGTTTTTTAATGATATGACTGTCAAGTGTCCGTCCTGTTGTCAACTTCCTAAGCTCTACACTGTTGATATTCCACCTACACAACCATGCAAACCTTGGTGTTGTCGAATAAACTTCTTCTTTCCCTGCGCTTATCTTGCTTATTTCCTTGCACTTACCCTGCTTATTTCCATGCACTTATTGTACACTTATCGTGCTCTGAAAGGTGAAGGCGGAGAGAACCGACATGCTCGACTGACCGACATCGGAAGGGTAGGGATTTATTTTCGATTTTGAATCAGTTATCCTTAGCTGGGTATTTCGACCAGAAGATCCCACTATGAATAGCCAGATTCAAGGCATTTTCAAAGCCTAAAAGACCATCTCAATGTTATCATCTGATCCTATAGTGGGATCTTATCTGGCTAGGAAGGCAATAAGGTTCTCCCACTCTGTCTAGGGTCTTAGTCGAGTAACGAGGCAGGTTCCTTGGTAATAATCAAAGCCACGGGGCAGGTTTGACTCTGTTATTTAAACCCTTGCCTCTGTTCCAAGGATGGCTGGAGGAGATGGCTGATACGGTTGGAATGGCTGGAACCTATGGACAGCTGGCCCAGGCAGCCTAGGTGGTGGGAAGGCTGGTTGGGTGGTGGTGGCCTGCTCGTTGGTGGTGGAAGATGCACATAATCATTTAATAAAGAGGTTGTGCCAAGGGAGACACCGTGCCCTTGCTTCTGGTATATCCTGGTTTTATGCCCCAAGTTGACTGACTGTTGGTAACTGGCTAAATCCATAGCCTTGGGGAATCAATTGTTGTTCAACATAGGCTAATGTGAAGGAGAGGACAACAAACAATCCCTGCATTTACCCTGATTTTGGAAGGAGAGGACAACAAACAACCGGTGGAGAGGATAACAACAAGCAAGTTATTAAGACATATTCGAAAAAAATTAGGTTTATCATTTCATTTTCACAAATTCAAATAGTGTAGTGGTTGATGACCTTGGTGATGTTGTTGAAAACTACCCAGACTTTCACATAGGTATTACTTTATGAAATAATAAGGATTGACCGACTTTCACATAGGTATTACTTTATGAAACAAGGGTTGCATGGCAGCTTAGTCCCTGCCAATTAAAATTGGAAATTAAGATGATAATTAACACCCTATAATTATTGATGATGATGATTACTTTATATAGCTCTAGTTCTTGTCGTATACCAATAAATCAAGATAAAGATATTGTCAACCAACGATCCAAGTTTACGGAGCTCAAGTTTGGATATGGAGATCTATTTTGGGAAATGTAAATTTTAAAAAATATTTTATTGTAGTGGTGTAATAAGTGCTATATATGTTGTACAACCAATTAGAGTATGTTGTTATTGATTATGCAATTAATTTTAAATATTGAAATAAGTGAACGCAACAATAAAACTTAAAATATATTAACCAATTAGAGATGAGAAAAATAAATATTTTTACTATATCAAAAAATATATATTTATTTTCTCATTTTACAAACAAATTTAAAATATAAAACAAATTAATGTCAAATCAATAACAAACTCATTGTTATAATCCTGCTTTGACAGAGACTAATAAAAAAATTATTGCTTCCCTTCCCTCGCATTAAATACCTACACCCTACCCTCGTTATTATTCAACCACATATATATTTATATATATGGGTTTTGAATTATTAATATATATCATTCTTATAACATGTTTGTTTTAACATTTATATCTTTCTTTATATTAATTACAACATACAAAGCTTATATATGCAAACCACTTAAAATAGTATATCATAGTTAGGAACTTTAAAACCAGACTATTATAACAACCTGTATTTTATGTGTGGTCACGGTTTTGCAAAAATTCCTAGGCTTTGAACATCGAGCCAGGGACGAAATCTGGTCTTATCATAGTTTACTATACAAATTATAAACTAAAGAAAGGGAGTTCTTTGTAATCTTCGCAACCCTTTCTCGTGTGAAGTAATGCTGACATAGTTTAATACATCCACGTACAAGTATTAAATAAATGGGAAAAGGTGGAAATGAGTTAGCCGCATGATGGAGTGGTCCTTTATGCTCTACTGGTTCACATAGTTTACAATTCAATGTGCTCAGATTGTTCATACCCTTACACCATCCAGGATTTACCATGTAATCCATTTCACATGGGTTAATTTATTTAATCAGAAATGTAAATTTTAAAAAATATCTTAATTGTGGTGGTGTAATAAGTGCTATATATATGTTGTACAACCAATTAGAATCTGTTGTTATTAATTATGTAATTAATTTTAAATATTGAAATACGTGAAGACAACAATAAAACTTGAAATATATTAACCAATTAAAAATAAGAAAAATAAATAGTTTTATTATATCAAAAAATATATATTTATTTTCTTTAGGTAAACATTACATTTTACAAACAAATTTAAAATATAAAGCAAATTAATGTCAAATCAATAACAAACTCATTGCTATAATCCTGCTTTGGCAGAGACTAATAATAAAAATTAACCGACTTTCACATAAGTATTACTTTATGAAATAATAAGGATTAACCTCTGAATTTGAGCTACATTTTAGTGAAAGGGACATATGAAGTTGTTTTCAAAGTGCATGGACGCATTTCCTATTTATTTTTTTATATATGTTTGACCATTTCATATTTGGTCCTTTGTTGCCACACTTTTTTGGCTTGATTTGTCCGTAAATATTAAATATTTACGGACAAATTAGAACTCCCCTATCTGATTTAGCGATGGTGCCAATTTAGATGCAATTTTTGTATAACTCTCAGAGTAGTATGTGCCCAGAGTGATGTGGCGGTCTCTCGGTACTTCGGTTGGAGATCAACGGTCCACAATTACTTCAGGAGTTCAGACTTCGAGAGTTTTCTTCTCCTTACTCGTGCAATCCTCCAAAGTGTCGTATATCCAAACTGGGAGATCTGTCACTACGTTTCCTCATTGATGGATGGTCCAGATTCACTTCGGGAGTTCCGATAATTCTTGCTCTAGTGATTCACAAACCTTACAGATTTATAAGTATCTGAAGTGAACAATCTGCCTCCATATGTCCTCGTTGATGGACGGTTCAGATTCACTTCGGGACTTCAGGTGTTCGGGCTTTGGGAGTTTTCAATGCATAGTTCTTACAATCCTCCGAAGTGTTGTATCTCCGAAGTGAAAGACCTGCCTCCACGTGGCCTCTGGATTTGGATGGTCCGCAACTACTTCGAGAGTTCAGGCTTTGAGAGTCCTTTATTCACTCATCTCTGCTTGTTTCCTCCTGGAGTATGAGATCGTCTGACACCTGTCCCTTGCTTGAAGATCAATGGCCATGAGTGATTGTGGAGACTCAACTCACTTTGTCTTTAATTTCCTTCCTGATCCCGCAATGAGAAGATGCTCGTTCGTAGCGGGATCAATATGCACCGTTGATCTGTTGATCTAGCAAGATCAACGATCCTAATTGATTACGGGCTCACAACTTGCAAAAACTTTAATTTGCTTCTCGCTCCCCACCATCGATCTCTCTCCAATGAAATCTGATGGTCGTGACTTAATCTTTCTTAATCTGATGGTCGTGACTTAATCTTTCTTAAGTTGACGACTGAAAATTGAACTTGTTTGTTTGTTTGTATTTCAAGCCTGACATGGCCTTCTCTGATTTGTTGTCAACTCTGTGGGAGCTTACTGAGCTTAGAAAGGAATTGGCGAACCTGGATGTCTCCTGCGCACAAGAAAGGCTTGGTGGGCCTGTTGCATGCTCAATTAGTGGTAAACACGATGATAAGTATTTCAAACTCAAATTAGACATGGAATTATCTTTCAAGGAAAACATAAATAATTCAGCGCAAAGAATCAGTCAAGCAATCCAATAAGGAAAACCAAGTCATTAAACAGATGGGAAACCAACTTTATCAACCAAAAGAGAAAAATCTGACGAAGGCATAGGGAAATGAGAGAGGAGAGGTATGGGTGCAGACCTAGGTTATAACAACTACATTGATCCATGACTTCACTCTCGATTGGTCCATGATCTCTATTTAAAGAGCATGGAGGTTCATTTGCTGATGATCGATTGTGAGAAACTCTCCGTAATATTTTTTCTTTTTTTCTTTTGCATTAATAAATTTTCTTAAGTGGCCATGTTGGTTGGGGCCGTGGATGTTTCCCCATAGGGGTCTTACCGCGTAAAAAATCAGAGTGTTAATCTTTGATCTGATTGTGTGAGTGGTTATTGAATGTGTTCATCCTCTGCTGGAATACCATGTGTTGTCAAAGAAATAAAAAATCCATATTATACATAATAATTTGTGTTATAGTGAGTTATGTCATAATTTTAATATCTTCATGTTGATTAAACTCTAACCATCTTTTCATTATGGAAAAACAAACCAAATATATAGATAAAACTCCCCTCTTATTTACTTCTTTTAATCCCACACATTCTTAGGATTTTCATCTTCTTTTCACCATTGTAGATATCATATCCTCTCCCTAAAGCAATAATTTAAACACACAACCTGCCATTAAATTTAAGCAATAGATCTCATATCCTCTCCTAAAGCAATAGTTTAAGAACACAACCTACCATTAAATTTAAACACAACTTGAATTCCAAAACAATTAAACATTAAAATATACATTGAAACCTTATACTTACATGATTATAAAACTAATATAATCCTTATATAAGCATTATTTAAAGAGCAAAACCGCAAAACCAAACCAGACAAAGCAATTAACTAAAATATGAAAATTTACTTACATGATTATAAAACTAATATAATCCTTATATAAACATTATTTAAAGAGAAAAACCAAACAAGACAAAGCAATTAACTAAAATATGAAAATTTAAAGTGAAATGGAATGAAAGAATACGGGTTCTACATAGTGAAGGTATTTGGAAAGCTTCCATCCCAATAATTTAAAAAAAATGTGCAAAGGTGTTCATGTAAACTCAAAATCTGGTGAAGTCAAATTAAAAAGGTTAATGAATAATAATAAAAAAATTGAAAAAAAAACAAAACTGACGGTTTGTTGGACCATAAAGAAATCAACTCAAAGTCCAATCAAAGCCAAAATCAATCTATAGAAAAATCAGTCAACTATATTACCAATATTAATGATAAGCATAAATTCTATTTCTCATTTTCTTCTTCATAATTTGAGTTAATGTACTCCCATCTCCAACATATATATTTTTTTTCACTTTCTTCCTCATCATTTAAGCTCATGTAAGGATGGAATCTAAGTGTATGAACCTTAATTTGGATACATTTGGTATCCAAATGGGATTGGTTACTTTCTTTGATGTTAATTGCAACATATTGAACTTGCCTCCGGCCTTCCTTCAATTCAACATGAGTAGGTGAGCAAAGGGTTTTCTTCAATGGATATGTATAAATAAGCCAAGGGTGGTTTTCTGTAAAGAATTCTTCTTCCTTAAAGTAGGGTTAGAAATTTTATTTATCAACCATTTTGGTTAGAAATTTTATTTATCAACAAAAGAAAATTGTTTGATATACATTAAACATTTTAGTCAAGTCACCAATGCAACAACGTGTGTTTAAGGTACATTTATAATGGCTACACTACAAAGAGGATGGGCCTTTGGAATGGTTTACCCCTTTGGCCTCATCCAATTGTTTCTCATGTTCCATTGAACATTGGAAACAAAACATTCTCAAGGTTAGTTCCTTAAGATTCTTTAGTTGTTTAGTCTCCATGCTTTGCAAATAAATTACTAAGAAAACCTTTAGAGTTTCTATCCAAGTTGTGGTTATAGAAGTAAGCTCTTCAAACCTTGTTCTTTGCATGGGTAGATTTAAGCTGGGGTTATCAAGAGCTCGAGATGAGTTTAAATCAACAATTTGTGCCTTAGTATTCACCTTCCTTTTGCAAGGTGTGTGGTTTATGCAATTTTCTTCTTGATTATCTACCCATCTAAGATTTCTTCCATGTATTTGGATAAGGAATAAGGTTGAGAGTTGCCTCCTTCAAAGGGATCATTTTTGTATTTGTCATTTTCTTTGGTTTGTCTTGATGAGGTGTAACACCCAGTGTCAACAAAATGGTTTATCCCTAGTAAAGAGGCCTAATTAGATTCTCTCTCATTTCTTGTAGGATAAACCATCCATATTATGATCCGACAATCATTCTTGGTTTTAAGGTTTTACCAATTGTGGTCCGACCCATTATTTAGTGTTTTTGAATGCAATGAATGTTAATGCATCTAAATTAATATGCAAAATGTAGATGAAAATATTGTCATCTAAATTAATCTATTGAATCAATAAAATAATAAAACCAATTAGAGTAAATACAAGATACTAATTGGGAGAAGGTCTTTATACAATATATGATACCACGTTCAATAAACATGGTATTTCCACATAAKTCAAACACCTCAAAAAAAAAACTCACACAAATAGATCAAAGATCAATACACTAGTCTATTACACGGTGAAAACCCTCAAAGAGGGAAACAATCCATAGCCCCAACAAATGGGGCCACTTGAGGCAATATATTGAATTCAAAAGGAACAAAAATTACATGAGTTTTTTCACAATCAACTACCAACAAATGTCTATCCATGCTATTTAAATAGAGATCATGGACCAATTGGGTGTTAAGCCATGGATCAATATAGTCATTAGTATTGAGGAGAATATGAACTCTCGGATCACTTTATGTATTAAGAACATATCATGACCACTAGATTACATAACTACAAATGCTTACTAAAAAAACATACTTTACCTAAAAACATATTATACCAAGTTTATATTAACTTACTCCTAAGTGTCTAAGTATCATGATAAAATGGATGCAAGCATCATCCCCAAGCATTATCTCAATTAATTGAACCATTTGTCAAAAACATGTTTGTGAAAAACATGTTGCCAATGAAAAAGCCATAAATCATAGGATCAAATATAGTCAAAAGGGAGAATCCCATGAGGATTTATTTAATTTGTCTTTCTATGTGAAAAACACTAAAGTAAACTTCATGGATGATTAATTCCCTTTATGCCATACTATATCAGTGTCAAAATATATATTAGTCGTGTCAAAATATATATTAGTTTGGTTAAATGCATTGTTATTGGCTAGGACATAGTTAATCATATATTTTTGTTTGGAAGATGGGATTTTGATTTATATGGGGACTTATTTTATGCTAATCTCTCCACATTCCAAAAAAACAATGTGGTTAGGAACAAATGTAGTGGTAATATTTATAGTTTTCAACATTTTTAATGTTTTGGGTTTCTCTAGGGAAGTTCATAGTTTTCAACTTTTATAATGTTTTGGGTTTTTTTTGGAAGGTCACTTGGAGTTTATTAGTCCCTGTTTTTAGGTTAGGGATTATAGTAATTGGTTTACCGATTTTCTATTAGTTTGGTATATATTTCAAAAATTTTTAAGCTAAAGTTTTGATAAACATTTAACAATCACTTATTTTGAAACATTTTAACCTAAAGTTTTGGTTCACATTTCGCCTTTTTCTAAGCGTATTTCAATTTTTATCATAAAGTTGTACTTTGAGGTCTTATTTGGCCTCTTCCCGAGGCACAAGTTGAACGAAGACCTTAGTTTAAAGCATACATTGGCTAGTTACTTTTCCAGATATCAAGTAATGATAGAAATAAATCTAGCATTACTTTGTAACATTAAATGTTTTCTTTGATCTTCGTATTAAATGTTTTCTCTGATCTTCGTTTTCCAATATGGATTAATCTAAGTTTTAACAAATTGGCCACATATAGGGGCACCATAAATACTTTTTGTTTTTTAATGATACGACTGTCAAGTGTCCGTCCTGTTGTCAACTTCCTAATCTCTACACTGTTGAGATTCCACCTACACAACCATGCAAACCTTGGTGTTGTCGAATAAACTTCTTCTGTCCCTGCGCTTATCCCGCTTATTTCCTTGCACTTACCCTGCTTATTTCCCTGCACTTACTGTGCACTTACCGTGCACTGGAAGGTGAAGGCGGAGAGAACCGACATGCTCGACCGACCGACATCAAAAGGGTAGGGATTTGTTTTCGATTTTGAATTAGTGATCCTTAGCTGGGTATTTCGACCAAAAGATCCCACTATGAATAGCCAGATTCAAGGCATTTTCAAAGCCTAAAAGACCATCTCAATGTTATCATCTAATCCTATAGTGGGATCTTATGTGGCTAGGAAGGCAATAAGGTTCTCCCACTCTGTCCAAGGTCTCATTCGAGTAATGAGGCAGGTTCCTTGGTAATAATCAAAGCCAAGGGGCAGGTTTGACTCTGTTGTTTAAACCCTTGCCTCTGTTCCAAGGATGGCTGGAGGGGATGGTTGATACAGTTGGAATGGCTGGAACCTATGGACAATTGGCCCAGGCAGGCTAGGTGGTGGGAAGGCTGGTTGGGTGGTGGTGGCCTGCTCATTGGTGGTGGAAGATGCACATAATCATTTAATAAAGAGGTTGTGCCAAGGGAGACACCGTGCCCTTGCTTCTAGTATATCCTGGTTTTATGCCCCAAGTCGATTGACTGCTGGTAACTGGCTAAATCCATAGCCTTAGGGAATCAATTGTTGTTCAACATAGGCTAATGTGAAGGAGAGGACAACAAGCAATCCCTGCATTTACCTTGATTTTGGAAAGAGAGGACAACAAACAACTGGTGAAGGAGAGGACAACAACAAGCAAGTTATTAAGACATATTCGAAAAAAATCAGGTTTATCATTTCATTTTCACAAATTCAAATAGTGTAGTGGTTGATGACCTTGGTGATGTTGTTGAAAACTACCCATACTTTCACATAGGTATTACTTTATGAAATAATAAGGATTGACTGACTTTCACATAGGTATTACTTTATGAAACAAGGGCTGCATGACAGCTTAGTCCCCGCCAAATAAATTTGGAAATTAAGATGATAATTAACACCCTATAATTATTGATGATGATGATTACTTTATATAGCTCTAGTTCTTGTCATATACCAATAAATCAAGATAACGATATTGTCAACCATGATTACTTTATATATGGATATGGAGATCTATATTGGGAAATGTAAATTTAAAAAATATTTTATTGTAGTGGTGTAATAAGTGCTATATATGTTGTACAACCAATCAGAATCTGTTGTTATTGATTATGCAATTAATTTTAAATATTGAAATAAGTGAACGCAACAATAAAACTTAAAATATATTAACCAATTAGAGATGAGAAAAATAAATATTTTTACTATATCAAAAAACATATGTTTATTTTCTCATTTTACAAACAAATTTAAAATATAAAACAAATTAATATCAAATCAATAACAAACTCATTGTTATAGTCCTGCTTTCATGAACTAATAAAAAAATGATTGCTTCCCTTTCCTCACATCGAATACCTACACCTTACCCTAATTATTATTCAACCACATATATATTCATATATATGGGTTTTGAATTATTAATATATATATTATTCTTATACCATTTTTGTTTTAACATTTATATATTTCTTTATATTAATTACAACATACAAAGCTTATATATGCAAACCACTTAACATTTATATCTATCAAAGATCTGCATGTTAAGCCTGTGCTTTTCCCGCTAGATCCTGGGTCCACCATTATTTGTTTTGATGGCGCTACTCAGGCCAATGGTCAATTCTACGGAGCCGGGGGCACTCTCAAGACACATTCATCTAGAGTTACTAAGTGGTTTATGAACTGCGGTGACGGATCCAACACTAAAGCAGAACTTATGGGTTTATGGGCCTCACTCTATCTGGCCTCCAGCTGGTCACTAAATCACTGACTGGTTCTAGGTGACTCAAGAATAATTATTGATTGGATTAATCTCAAGAGAAATCTCCAATCTGTTCACATCGAAGGATGGAAGAAACTAACTAGAACGCTGGCTAATCTCTTCACTGTTGCTACTTTCCATCATATCCCTCGATGTCACAATTCCGAGGCTGACATTTTATCCAAGAGGGCTCTCGGTCAGGAGGCGGGGAAACTTATGGTTTACCATAGTGATTATGGAATAGATAGTCCCATCTCAACTATTACTATATTCGAGCCTTAAGTTTTTATTCTGCAGCACAGGTAAAGCTATGAATTTATACAGTTTCAGGTTACTTATGTTTCAAGGCATGAAATCATTCAAGAGGCCTCTACACAGTTTTCTCTTGGACTATCAGTGCTATGACCAGCGACGGGTCATCACTGATTCTGCTCCATTCCCTGCTGTTCACTTCTCGCGCTTTATCTTATGGAACACTCTGTATTTGTTAAGCGATGAGACAGCATTGTCTTCTTGCTACAGTCGGCTCACATCTTCCTCTTGGGATCTCTCTGTATGACTGTGATGGGCCAGTCTTTGCCTTCTGATTACCAGTCTATTTTGCATGCTGTATAAGCCAGATTGTTGTAAAAGAATTTATCTCTTAATATAAATTCGAGAATAATTTTCTTCCTGGAAAAAAAACCACTTAAAATAGTATATCATAGTTAGGAACTTTAAAACCAGACTATTATAACAACCTGTATTTTATGTGTGGTCACGGTTTTGCAAAAATTCCTAGGCTTTGAACATCGAGCCAGGGACGAAATCTGGTCTTATCATAGTTTACTATACAAATTATAAACTAAAGAAAGGGAGTTCTTTGTAATCTTCGCAACCCTTTCTCGTGTGAAGTAATGCTGACATAGTTTAATACATCCACGTACAAGTATTAAATAAATGGGAAAAGGTGGAAATGAGTTAGCCGCATGATGGAGTGGTCCTTTATGCTCTACTGGTTCACATAGTTTACAATTCAATGTGCTCAGATTGTTCATACCCTTACACCATCCAGGATTTACCATGTAATCCATTTCACATGGGTTAATTTATTTAATCAGAAATGTAAATTTTAAAAAATATCTTAATTGTGGTGGTGTAATAAGTGCTATATATATGTTGTACAACCAATTAGAATCTGTTGTTATTAATTATGTAATTAATTTTAAATATTGAAATACGTGAAGACAACAATAAAACTTGAAATATATTAACCAATTAAAAATAAGAAAAATAAATAGTTTTATTATATCAAAAAATATATATTTATTTTCTTTAG
>ML782601.1:61333-71342 GCA_009831015.1 Picea engelmannii | reverse complement strand
CCTCTATGAAATATGCTTAAACCACCATCTGATACCGCTCCTCTCCCTACTTAACACCTGTCCTCCACTCACATACCGCATCTTCTCCTCTCCTCATCACACGCCACCTGTCTCCTCATTCCCGATACCATCCACATCTCTACCTATCCCTATCACTTACACTCCCACTTCTACTCATCCCATCTCCCTATTGGACACTTGTCCCCACGTTATATTATTCATAACCAATCACATTTTCCCCATGACCGTTTTGACCGACAACTATTCTGTAACGATCTCGCACCACTTACAAAAACATCGTGGCAGTCAGAAGGTAAAATATCTCAGATTTAAAGCATCATCTAACTGTCCATATCAAACACAGATCAACGCTAGTTGGGTACTTCGGATATTGCAACTTTCTTAAGGTTTAATCATGCCCCAATATGTCGGTGGTCAGAGTTTCATCTTGGTCACTCTTCCACTTCAGATTTCAGCCTTCGGGTAATAGCATTTCCATTGATTCATTTCACCCGAAGCCCGAAGTCAGGGTTCCTCGTGCTGTCAAATCCTAGTTCCATAATCATTTTTCAGAGTGGCAAGGTTCCTTTTGGTTTGTGATTAATTGCAATGTTTCAAAAAGGATCCTTCTACTTCGCAGGAAATGTGGACATTTGAGAATCCACAGGCTTTGATAAATAGTCAGAGGATAAGAATAGGTGATAGTAATAAGTTCAGAGTGGACTCCAGCTCCAACAAGGATAGTGAATCATGGGATCTGTTTTGATATCATGATAAAATCCTACATTCAGTTCTCGATGGGATAAGTTAGAGGATATTTTTATGTGAAGAGGTGTCTCGAATCTATTTTTTTAGGAACACACATCCCAATTGTCCATATTTTAAGCATGATAATCAACAAGTCATCTAGCATTTGTAGGTAATCAAATAGATCTAAGTATGCAAGTGGCAAATGACGGATTCAAACATTTCAAATTGAGAAAATCAAGCTTCAACATTCAATATCTTTTTCAAACTGTTCCATAAATATTGCATCTTCATTTTATTTTTAACATATGGATTAAGATTGACTCCAAATCCAATTTTTTCAAAAATTCAATCAATGATTGTAGATAACTCCAAATTTAAGTGAAGACACCTGGCAGTTGAAGATCAATAGTCAATTACCATTTCTAGAATCCAATGCCCAATTTGATAGAAGTAGTCGTAGTCACCAATAAATACCACCAACTAAGAAAAAGTTGAAGATAGATCATCAACTGACAATCAAATCAAGCACCTGAAATCCGAACCGATCTTAAAGATTTCTATATTTTTTGTAATTAAGAGATACAATTAGTTTAGATTTTTCTAAAAATAAATCCTTCTCATTTATGACAGGATCCTTTGTAAACAACTTATAAATACTTTCCATTTAGAAGTATTAGGGGTTGGGACCTGTTCGTAGGATAGGATCAATATTGTAGAGCAGCTCACAGAGCCTCCTTTGATTAAATTTTAGTAACACAATGCATGATTGCAGGATTCTTGTGTCATATTGTTGGTGATGTCTTTCTCTCTTTGTCAAATTTTTTCTTATGATCTGTAATCATTTCATGTATTTCCAATTCCAATCATTAAATTAAAGTAAAAAGAACATAATTTATCTTATATACTCTCTCTCTGGTTTTTTAATGATATGTATATTGAGGTGAATATTGCAACAAGGATTTTGATTATTACTGTTCATACCATGGGATTCATAGAGAGAATACGGTTCCAGGAACACCACAAGAAAATGGTGTGTCAGAAAGGATGAACATGACAATCATGGAGTGTGCAAGGAGTATGAGATTGCATGTTGGGTTTCCCTTATAGTTCTGGGAATATGTTGTAGATACTGTTGTTTAATTAATAAACAGAGGACCTTCAAGCTGTTTGTATAGTGGAATTCCAGAGGAGGCATGGACAATTAAAAATGTAAACTATTCATTTTTGAAGACTTTCAGTTGTGAAGCATTTTTCCATATTGATAAAGAAAATTGAACAAAACTTGAGGAAAAATCCAAGAAGTGTACCTTTATTGGGTACAATGTTAATGATTTTGGTTATCACTTATGGAATTATGAAAATCACAAAATCATTAGGAGTAGAGATGTCATATTCAATGAGAAGGTTATGTACAAAGATCGGTTGCAAGGAAATATACAAGAAAAAGAAAAACATGAATACATAGTGCTTGACGAGATCATTGAAAAAGAAATTCCAAAGGGACCAAAAAATTAAAATGTACAACAACATGAGCAACAAGTACCTCAAACTCCTGCAAGTATTGTTAGAATATCTACCAGGTTAAGTAGAGCCCCTGAATGATACTCTCCTTCATTGTATTATTTATTGTTGACTGATTCTGGTGAACCATAATGTTATGAAGAGGCAATGCAGGTAGACACTAAAGAGAAGTGGGATCAAGGCATGAAAGAGGAAATGGATTCCTTGGTAAATAAACAGACTTGCGACTTGGTTCAGTTTCCTGCAGGAAAAAGAGCATTGCAGAATAAATGGGCTTACAGGTTGAAGGAAGAAGATGGAGGAAAAAATGGCACAAGGCTAAACTTGTTGTAAAGGGGTTTGTACAAAAGAAATATATAGAGTTTGATGAAATACTTTACCCTATTGTTAAGATGACTTCAATTAGGACTATTGGCAGTAGAAGATTTGCATCTTGAACAGTTATATGTAAAAACAACTTTTCTCCATGGGGATTTGGAGGAAGAGATTTATATGCAAAAACCATAGGGGTATGAGGTCAAAGGGAAGGATAATTTGGTATGCATGTTGAAGAAGAGCTTGTATGGCCTAAATAAATATCTAAGGTAGTGATATTTGAAGTTTGATAGGTTTATGAAAAAACAATCCCCTTAAAAATAAATGCTCCAAAAGGAGTCCTGACAAATGCATACCATGAAGCATAATAAAGAGTTATAATACAAGCAGTGGTAAGAAGCTACCCAACAACATGATACATACTATGGTCTAGAAGGATATGGATGATGATAATAAAATACACATGAATCAATATCAAAATCTAGAAGCTTCTGGAAAATATTAATATACATCATCGAAACCTTGTTTTCCAATTATGCAGAGGCGAGTTCATCTCTAACATCTAATGCATTCATCTTTCCTAGGATTCTACAAATGAATAGTTATTTTTTCATATTATATTGTAATCAAATACCTTTCTAATCATATGATCCAGTTGGAAATTGGTGGCCACCCACCTATTCCACTGGCTAAAAACATGGGTTTCCACCTTGCCAAATTTTCTACGGTTTTTTGGGTCCTGAACTTCCAGGGACAAATTGAGGCCCTAAATGATGTTTTTTGAGCACGAAAGTACCTAAACAATAGCCACAAGCATTGTTTATGGCCAAATGAAATATTTACTCCTCGACTAGATCTTTCCGGTGAGGTATATAATTCCCCAAACATAAATCGTATGCAAAAGTTACGCCCTTGGGAAATTGACGTACCAACTACCCCCATTGGGGCCTGCAAACCTTTTGGCGTTTAATCTTCCAGGGTTAGGGTTTTGGATTTTATTATGTTAAAAATTCCTTTAAAGCCTCATTGTAAACATCATCATCTTCTTGCGAATGAGCATATCCATCACATCTCTTCTCAGAGATAGGCTACCACCATTCTAGCGAGTCATTCACTCTGTAATTTTACAGTTTCTGTACATTCTCTCATTAATAAAAAATGTGCATTACTGTATCTTTGTGTTTATTGAAATATATCTATATATTTCATTTCTATATCTCTGCCTTCATTTCTTTCTCAAAATAATCTTGATCAGTGGTATCAGAGCAGGCTACTCCTTGTCGTTTCTTAGTGCATGTCCTCAATGAGGTCATGGTATAAAGAGATGGGTCTTGAGGTAGTCTCTCTTTAAGAAAAATGCTCTCGCCAACCCAAGAAACCTCCCATGGTGGAAGAGAAGAGGAATGAGGGAGCAGAAGATCCCATCAAGTTATTTCTTGCGGAAGCCCTCGCACAACAGAGGAATGCGATGTTGGAGAATTTTTCCCAAATCCTTCAACGATTGTCGAAAATAACAGGTGTGTCTTCATCAAGCAGTCTCTTTGGAGATGCTATCCCATTCAAGGTACAAGTTAATTTTTATATTCACGTATTTGAAGGTCAGATTGATGTAGATGATTTGGAAAAATCGTTAAATTTGCTAGAAGGTTATTTCTCATTCACAATTTTTTCGATAGAGAAAAGATCACCTTTGTGCTCCTTAAATCTTCCCCCCATGTCAAACATTGGTGGGAAAATTACTAGGAGAGAAATTCCACAGAGGAGTATGGAATATTTGAGGCCAAGCCCACTTGGTATTTTTTTATGGAAGTGGTAAAGGAGCAATATTACCTTGTGGGAAACTATCATGACCAATACATGAGATGGACCATGTTGTATGAAAAGCGGGACCAAACAGTGTCGAAGTTCACAAATACCTTCCATACCTTGTGCACCAAGATGGGTATAAAAGACTCCGAGCGACATTTGGTTCTGAAATACTGCGGGGCTCTACACAGATACATCAAACGAAAATGGATTTTCTGGACATCTCATCACTGGGAGTCGCTTATAGATATGTTGTCAAAATTGAGTAGAAATTTAAGCAGTAGAACAAGCGGGTATTCGGGTCTGCAAATCCACAACAACCAAAGTATGGTAAAGGCATCCCTAATTCATAGAACATTCAACCTCAAGACAACCATTCCAAGCCACAGGAAAATAAGGGAAATCGGATGATGAAGAAGGACATTGGGAAGTGATGCGACTTCCACAAAATACCTTGGAACAACACCGATGAATGTCGCTCAAAAAAATCATTGGTAGCCAAGCTCAAAGAAATAGATCTGAGCCCCGACTCAGACTCTGATTCAGACAATAATAAAAGGAGATAGATAATTGATGCAGAACCCATTGCTACTTTTGTGACCACAAAAATCCAACCATAAGAACCAGAGGATCCTGAGGATGGGGAGTGCCTTCTCCATTCACAGATGTGGGTGAAGTGGACCCTGTTGCATTTTATTGTTGATAGTGGAAGCCAAAAGAACCTCATCTCAACATAGGTCGTCAATTAGTTGGATTTTCCGACAACACCACACCCGCAACCATACAACATCGAATGGATCCACCAGTGATGAGATCTTCGTGTTAGCCAACCGTGTCGCCTATCATACAACATCAATCCCTTCAAGGATGAGGTACTGTGTGATGTTTCCCCATTGGAAGTCTATGATATTTTGTTAGGCCATCCATATATGTGGAGGCATCATGTTGTTTATGGGTCTTGACCTCGTAGCGTCGCTATTAACAAAAATATTAAAATTGTATTCAATTAGAAATCTGAATTTGACAATGTTGTTAGCAAGCCAATGATTTTGCATTGTATTTCTCACTTTGTCACTAAGAAACAATTTGCTGGTTATTTGACATAAAATGTTGGGGAATAGAAACACTCAACTAATACCTTTTGTTAGTGGTAAAAATATCATCACAACAAAAAATAGTCATGATCATGTGTCTCATCTTGTTTCCTAGGTAACCCATTAGCTCACATCCAAAACAAGAAACCTTGAAATTGTGTACATGACATCTCAATTTGCTCTGAACCTACATAGTGAGAAATACTTTCACCATTTTTTAATAGAAAATAAACAATATTTCTTCTACTCTAAAATATTTGATGAATAGATCCTTGATGTTGGAGGGAAGAGAGATAAATCTCCTACACAATAATTGTTTTCCTCTTTAGATGAAGAAACCGACTTAAAACCACATGTTGAATCAACCCTTTTGATTGTCCTTCCCAATAATATGTGGTCATAGACACTCCATAATCATTTTGACGTTGTATTACCATTGACATCTTAACTATATGATCTAAAGCTCCTACTTAAATTCCTAAAAGACACACTTTGTAAAAGAGACAAAAACTTGAACATTTCCATACTTTTATAATCAAAATGCAGACTATTTATTTGATCATTCATATCTCTAGACGTTTCTCGAAGAGATGATAAAGTTCTATTGTTACTTCTGATTATGCATGCCCCTAGTGAATTATTGAGTGTTTCATGAATACTTGGGAAACCCATTTAGTTGTCGGACCACAATTCTCTGTACTCAACACATTTGCAACATTTACAGACACAATTTCTTGAAACTTAGACCAACAAACAAAAAGAGAATGCATCTTATTACAAATTTATCAATGTATATTTCCCATTATTATAAAGGGAGTGTTGAAAATCAGTTTCCTCTATAAAATCTTTATCAATAGCTAGGTATATGACCAGAGAGATAAAGACTTTATTTGACACCAACATGGAAATTCTAAAGACCCATGTGGGGTAAAGATGGAGTTTATATCATTTTCAATATCAAATAGATTACTTTGATGACTATTATTGCATTATGAAACATTACACTACTATAAATAAGATCATATTGTTCTATCTTGTGACTATTAGATTGAAGGAAACAACATAATTCCATCCCTATTTGGTAAAAAAAAACAAACCTAAAATAATTCCATTCACAGTTGAAAATATTTAAGTGAAGTCTTCTAAGCACTGCCAGAGATCAAACTTATCTTAGTTATATTGCTAGAACCTAGCAAAAACATTAGTCTTGATTTTGACTCTCAAATAGAGAGTCAAACCCACAAATATCAAGTTATACCTTTGAATACTCATGGGTGACAAATTGACCATAAGTAACTTGCAGATTATTCGCTACCTAACAAGTCTAATTTGTGAGTGAGTGGAAAAACTCACTAGTGTCAAACACAAATACCAAAAAGGAAAAGAAAAACCCTCATTTTGAATGTTTTGTGTTGTTGAGTTTTTGTAGAGTACAAGTCTAACTCTTGCACTCCATCCTTTCCATGTCATAAATTTCCAAGACACGTTTTTCAACTCTGATTTCATTATACCGCACAAATATATTTTAGGCAATTCCATATATTGCACTTGACTTAAACATTATTGTCAATTTGTTGCATATTCTTGAGAGTGTCTTCTCATCAAAACCATTCCAAATTCCTTTGAAGAAAGAATTTCATTCAAATCCTCTAAAATGACTTGTAAACTAGAAAGTGGATCGGTATTAAGAACATTATACATATTACAAACCAACAATATTCTTCAAGAGAGTAGATTTTTTAGGCCATGCTCTGTTTATTAGGACTCTACTGGCATGAATTAGTCTTTAATCCATTTTTTAAACATGCACAAAGTAATTTCCATAGATATTTTATTGAAATTTACATCGTATTAAGAATCTAGAGATATATATACTTAAATTCCAGTTTATATATGCAATTTTAGCCATTTGGGTTGCGAATTGGTGTATAAATAACTAGCAAATAACCTTATATGGTGTGGTGGTTTATGGACATTTTTTACTATTGAATCACAACAATCGTATTTTCTTTTACTTGTTTTATAACCAATAAATTAACACACATAGGCAACACATTAAACATGGTGACTGAGTTGTACATACTTCATTAATCCCTAGATGGACAATGTTTGTATGTTATATTAATAAAGGAAACTGTCCATGAGGCCCAAAATCCAATTTTGAGGCATCCCTTGGAATTGGGCTTGGCATATAAAGTGAGCATGTTGTGAGATGTTTTCCAAAAAAAAATTGAACAAGGCCCAAAAGTTTGACTTCATGAAAGCATTATCTAAATCAACTACTAACAATTTACAATTTTTAGAAGAACAATTCTTTCAATTTGAATTTCCCTTAAAACGTAGCTCTAATGAATCATTAATCCCAACCTATATGGATACCAACTCAATCAAACACTACATTTACCCTGTATGATAAAGTGCAAGATATAAACACTAACAACTTGTGTAGCTTATGCCACCTTCTCATAAGTTTATATCTGAAGTTCACCACCTTAAAATCTATATTAAATATTAGAATTTAAATTCTAGTTAAAATTCTATTTATTTTGATGACTTGTGTTCTCCTCAAGTGGTTGATTATTCTAAAACCCCAAAAACATCATATGCACTCAACACTACTACGATGGGGATGATTTCATGGATATGCCAATAGACAATGGTTATTTCTGAGGGCAATCATCAACATGGTAACTCATTGCTTGCCACCAAGGTTATAAATCTTAAAACAAGCTAGGAGACCTTGCAATCCAATTCAATTGGGGATTTAGCCATGGATTCTTACCTGAGGTTTCTTTAGTTGCCATATCTTAGGGGTAGGACGGATCAATCAATTGAACATGTTGGTATCCATGGAACTTATTTTCCAGAAACAAAAATTCTCTCACTACTATGAAAATGAATTTGAAATTGCATCCTTCTTAGTTAGAGGGAAAGTTCTTATTGGCATGGGGAAAAATACAAGAATAAAGTGACACACTTCACTTTTTCCCACTATTAAAAAAAATGACCATTTAATACCTGATAAGAAACCTGGACATTTATAATATATTATACTCTTTTGGAAGGAATTGTATTATTGACAAAAATTCAAGGATTGAAAAGAAATTTATGATTGTGAACTCAGATGTATGTTTCCCACTACCTCACGTTTCCTCTCTTTCTAACATGAAATCCCAAAGACACATTCTCGGGCACATACATGTTTTCTTATGCACCTGTTTTTCTTTATCACAATGATGTATATTGAAATGTTGTCCAATTTTGGTGGTGCCTTTGCCCCTCCAAGCTATGTGAAGGTCACTTAGTGGTGGGAATGATATGACACATTAAGTTACTATTAAATATAGTGTCCAAATAAAATTAATATAAATTGGAATAATGTGATTTTTCCAAATATAAAATGATAAGAACTATCATAAAATACCATTTTTCCTTACCCAACGCATTATAACTATTTGTGTTGGAGGTAGTAATCCATGGCTTTAGATAACTGGTAAGGATGCCTATTATGAAAATGGAACATAGCTCAATTTTAGAGCAAACATTGGATTCAATTTTATGTTATTCCTATTTCATTCAACTAATAAAACTGTTTTATATCGATATGAAAAATGTGGAAGAAGCATAGAGGATATTACATCAATTCAAGTATAATTGTAATATTAAATAACTCTAGAACTAAATATGACACTGCAATATAAAGGAATATCATCTTCATGAAAGAAAGAAAGCAACTACAAGTATCGATTTTAGATGACATATAAAAACTAGATTCCCATAAGAATAGTGTTGATTTGGGTTGGAAATATCTCCCCATGAATTATTGAATATTTAGGCTTTAAGATTAACTATAGTCCACGATGTCAATTAGAATCTTGTTACTTTCATTTGCCAATTTCAATGTCTCCTCTACAAATATTCTCTAAACTAGAGTGTATTCGAATTTCAACTTGTTGAATGAATCATGAAGACTAAAGCGTTGGAAAGAATACGTTGGCTGGAAATTTTGAAAAAACAAAAAATGTGGAAAAACAGATGATGAGTTTGGCAGGGAACCTAGGAAATCAAGAGGTTTAATTTTCTCCTAAGAAACTATTTTCTTTGCCCAAACTTCTCCCTAAAAATACTAAGATTTGACATAAAGATCCCACAGACATGGAGAGTGTCCTATGTTTGGTTAAAAAATTATTAAATGAAATTGTGGATCTAAAAAAGAACTCTGGAGAAGGTACCTCTAATCAAATAACTTACAAACCTTATTGCAAAAAACCCATTACTTCTTCAAATCCCCATTACCCTAAATTTAATTTGAATTTGGAGGAAGTAGTCATGGACAATTACTGCAATTATCACTATGCTACTCATTCAAAAAAGTCATGTCCACATTGGTTTCATTCTATGACATTGGTGGAAAATCAATTTTTTGATCAACAAAAATAGGTTGAGGTATCAATTCATGAGGCTGAAGATGAAGAGGTTGAATAAGAAGAAGAAGAGACTAGAGGAGGAACCATGTTCTTAAA